>VZTG01006970.1:57063-87416 GCA_013397845.1 Melanocharis versteri | reverse complement strand
ATAGATAGATAGATAGATAGATAGATATACACCACTATTTTTCACAATGAAGTTCCAGTCTCAATCAAGATCTCTCAAAAATCCAGCTACAAAAGCAAACAATAAGAAAACAGCGTGGTTCAGCTCCTTTCCCTGCAGCCCAGCAGAGATCCCTGCCCAGCAGACTGGACTGAGCACATCCAAAGGAGAGGATCCACGGCTCCCCACAGATATTCCCGGGCTGGAAACGCCTGCTGACAAATTCCCGAGCTGCCAGTGTGCAGGGCTGAAATTCAATAGCCTCCCAGCTGCACACTTGTGACTGGTGAAGGCAGGGAAACGTGGGATTGGCAGCAGGCTCTGGCAGATGAGCTCACTTTACAGATGACACTGGAGGTCCTGCCAGGCTGACGGCGAACTCTCCCCTCGCTTTTTTGTTGTTGTTGTTCTTCTTGTTGTTGTTGTTGTTGTCATTCCAAAGCTCCTTCTTGGAGCTCTCCTGGGCTCCCAGTGCCTGTTCTCCTGAGCTTCCTGTTTATTTTTCTGACTCTGCAAAGTGCTGGGATTGCTCAGCTCAGTTCTCTCAGCTCTGCTTATCTGGAATTGACATGGATCACTGTTTTCTGGAAAAATTTCCCCTTTCTCTTCAGTATTTCAGTGCATTATCCCATAGATGTGTCCTAACTTATTTCTCTTTTCAAAATGGCTTGCATTTCACAGCCCTCCAGAAATTGTTGAAATAGTTATGCCTGGATACTTGGGATCTTCCAGACCACTCAGAGAGAAGGAAAAACTCCTTACTGAGGACAAATGGAGCTGATGTCCAGTTCCAGCACTAGGTGCCGAGCTGGCCTGATTCCATCCAAGCTGGGTGATGTGGGAGGCTCTCAAAAAATCACAGGAGCAGAGCCCCAGACTGGTTTGGGGTNTGGATCCTTCCCTTCTCCAGGGGAGCATTCCCAGCTCTCCCAGCCTGGCTCCAGAGGGGCTCCAGCCCTGGGAGCATCTCCATGGCTCCTCTGGATTTGCTCCAGCAGCTCCACATCCTTCTCACACTGGAGATCCCAGGCCTGGACATGATACTCAATTAATATTTGGATTATTCTTTATAATTTTTCTCCCCCTTGAGCTCTTTGCCACCACCACTGAAATGTTCAACTGAGATTTATGACCAGATTTAAGTAAGACACAAAATCGGGTGACAAAAAACTCAGCTTAATTTCTCATGGTTGTTTTTCTGATGCTGCTCCTGTAGTGATGTACAGCCCCAACTTGGATTTATAGAAAAATAGATATTATGTTATATTAATTGTATTTATTATATTATATATGCAATATAATAAATCTAATCAAATAGAATAGAATAGGATATCATAGGCATTTTAACAAAGGTTAATTGTGGTATTAACTGTCCTCCCTGTACAGACTTTTAATGTGAGAAATGTTTCAAACATTTAAAGCTCCCTTTAATCACCAGATCTCAAGGCCACACTTCTCATTCCCAACCCAGCAGCTTCCACTAGAAAAAAACACAGATTTTTTTTTTTTCTGAGAAAAGCTCAGAGTCTTTATATGAACAATGAAATATTATTTCCAATTTCAAAGGACAACATCCCCCTGAAAAAAAAAAAGTTTAATTTCTGTGAGGTTCTATAATATCTTTAAGAGTTGGAATCATCCACCAAAAATTTTCACAGGAAGCCTTCAGGTTATTGCTCACGGGAAGAAATGGAGAGGAAGGAAAATTCTCTGGACTCCCAAAATAACCCTCCCTCTCTCTTTTGATGTCTCTTGATTTTTGAGGGAGAAAGCAAATTGCTCTGCAAGGGATTTGCATGAACCACAACACCAAACGCACATGGGGAGCTGTGATTAGGGGTGATTTCCTGCAGGAGGGAACAGGGAATCGCCTGCACGGAGCCTGAGCCACGAGAAATCCAGGGGGGAAAACAAGGAGGTGCTTCCCCAGGCCCTGCTCTCTGTGCCAGAAGGAAGGACAGGCCAGGGACTACAGAAAAGTTAATAATTAGCTGAAATTATTCTCAATATTTCACGTGATTTCGAATTCACAGCATGTTCCTCACCCTTCTTTCGGATTTTGATGCTCTTGAGTAGGATGGGAAAATGTCTCTTGGAAGTGGGATGAAAATATCCAGGAGAAGAAGGGTTTGTTTAACAAGAGCCCGAAGCAGGGAACAGTTCATTCCCAGCCTGTTTCTCAAAGACAGCAAACACACAGAATCATTACTGATCCCCCTCCTTTTTTTTATCTTTTTGAGAACTCTTGCACAATCTGCTGTTCCCCAGCGCTTCAGCAAGAAGAATTCACCACCCTCGAGCCTTGTTTTTTTATTCACCCCAAAAGCTGCAAGTTTCCCTTCAAACTCTGCACGTCATCCTCATCAAATCCTACACAGAAATGGACATTAAGTGTTTTGTTTACTCATAACTCGGCAGAGCCACAACAAAGAACAGAATGTAAAGAATGAACTCCCTTTGCAGAAGTCATTCAGAGCCAAACAAAAGCCTTTACCTTCCCCAAAACAGATTTTTCCAAGTGGGCCTCCTCTCTTTCTGAATTGCCCAGCATTACAGGGAGCTCTCACATAACTCCAATTTGAGAGCCAAGCTAAAAACAGAAAGAATGAGAAAGTTCTCCCGCATCTGATTTTTTTTTTTCTTTTTCCCATTAAAAAGGCATTAAGAAAATATGGGCTTTCCACCACTGCGCTGTGAACAAGCACCCGCTTTCCACATGACGTGCAGGGACCTGCTGCATCCAGGCTCCTTCCAACTCCCCCTGGGCTGTGGCAGCTGGATGGATTTGTTCCCACCTGCTCTCCCCGTTTGTCATTCCTGAGGTATGCTGCAGAAAGCCAGGTTAGCTGGAAACCGTCAGCCTGGCTGCAGCCAAAACTCTTCATTTTTATTATCTGATCGCATCCCTCGCAGTGCTTCGTGTTCCTTTCGTTCCCAGCTCCCTACACCTCTGCACCCACGGAGAACAGCTGGGGTTTGGGTTTTTTTTTCCAAAGGAAAATGCCCAATTTTAAAGCCCCCAAGGGGAAACCACACGTGGCTGATGCTGTGGACCTGCCCCTTCCCCACTGTTCGCTCCAGGAGCTGCAAACTCCTGTGGTCACTGGAGAAGGGATCGTCCAAACGTGGATGGAGAGACCAAAACGCTTCTGAAGGAGATTAAAATCTCACTAGAAATGTTAAAAACCTCTCCCCCCAAACCCTTTGGAAGACTGACTGCCTCCATCTCCTGTGCTGGTGTTGGAAACAAAGCTGCCAGAGAGATCTTCTCCCATTCCTCCCGAATTTCAGGGGGATAGGAGAGAGTGGGTGTGGGGAGGGAAGGTATCTCGAGTACAAGAAAGGATGATTATCAAGTCTAAAGAGAGCACGTCATAAAATGAAGGAATATAAGGCTATTTTTAAAGCAATTATTTTGTTTTCAAGCTGAAAACGTGCTGCAGTATTCCCCCTCTGCTTGGCATTCCAGAGGAGGTGTTGCATTTAGCTGTAGCAAAATTAATTCCTTGGAAGAGGAGAAAACTGAAACACTGGCAGCAAAACAGAAAAGCAGAAGAGGAGAGAGTTTTGTTTCCTGTGTTTTGAAAAGGAATCATGTTTTCCAAACTTGATTAACTCCCAGGCCCAGCTCCGCAATGACAACCACAGCGATTCCCTGAGAGGGTTTGTGCAGAAGCTCCCCCTGGTAGCACAGAAATGTGTGAGTTCAGAGCAGCCTCTTCACCCTTCGATCTGCATAACTTACCCAGAGATATCCTGAAAGTTCAGAAACTTCTCCAGTAAGTTAGAAAGATTGAGGAACTTTCGGGGAGAAAGAAAAAAAAATTAAATAAATAAAGAATGTGACCTGTTACGTAAACCTGTATTTTAAGAAGTGAACTAGAGACAGGAGGAAGGATCACAGGGGTTGGACACATACCCAGCTGTCCCAATTTGGCGGAGCTGTTTTAGCTGTCAGCGTGTGAATTCTTAATGTGTGATGATTATAAAGTACGGAGAGGCAGCTCTGCTCCCTCACTGGAATTATTTTGCCTTTTTCTCCGAGGAACAAACCCCGAGTTGCTCTGGCGACTGCTCCAGCTCAGACCCACGCCTCGAAGCCCCTTCCAAACATTAAACCTCACAATATTGATTTATTAAGATCTGAAGTGATAAAATCCTGCTTATCCCAGGCTCAAATTTTCCTGACACCTCCACTAATTACACACCATAATGAAAATCCCAGAAGCACTGAAATAATTGTTCCAGCAGGAACTCAGCCAGCAGAACACCTATGGAAGCTTCTCTCCCTTCACTCATCACTGTGGGAAGCAATCTCAGAGTCCTCTCCAAAAACCCCCTCAAACAGATGTCTTGCAGCACAGCAAGGCATTATCAAATTCAGACTTGGAGAGAGCATGTTCCAAAATCCCTCGGAGAGAGAGTTATGCCAGGCACACCTTCTCAGCCACGGGAAAGGGGGTGGGATCAGGGAGGGCACCCTCAGTGGCACAGGGAAAAGCAGCTCTGTGACCTGCCCAAAGCCAGGTATCACCAAATAACTCCTTCACCCTGAACAACACCCTCATCTCTGTCCAGAGGCACAATCCCAGAATCATGGCATTGTTACGGTTGGAAAAGACCTCCAAGAACATCCAGTCCAACCATTCCCAGCACTGCCAAGGCCACCCTGCCCAATGTCCCCAAGTGCCACATCCACACGGCTTTGAAATCCCTGCAGGCATGGAGACTCCCCCACTGCCCTGGGCACTTCCAAGGCCTGAGCACCCTTTCCATGAGGAAATTCCTGCTGATTCCACCCTGAGCCTCCCCTGGCCCAGCCTGAGGCCGTTCCCTCTTCTCCTGTCCCTGTTCCCCANGCTTTTCCCTTCTGGATCCTCCTTTTCTCCAGGCTGAGCCCCTCCCCAGCTCCCTCAGGAATTCCCCAGCCCCTCCCCAGCTCCCTCAGGAATTCTCCAGCCCCTTCCCAGCCCCGTTCCCTTCCCTGGACACACTAAGAAGGAGCTGCAGGGTGATTTCTGCCTGATCTCCAGCCAAGGTTATGGATGCTCCACGTCCCCACTCCCACTTGGCAGCCTGACAGAAGTTTCCATGCTGGGAGCACGCAGGACAGCTGACCCAGAGCTGGACCAGCATCAGGAATTGTCCACAGTGAATGGCCCAGGTGGCCACCAGCACCACACTCCTGCTGCCTGCCCGCCCAGATCCATTACCAGGCACTCCTGAGACAGATTCACAGCTTTCCCAAGCAAACATTTCCAAGTGGGATCGATTTTTTTTGCTGTTTTAAAACCAACATTAGCAAACGCGACTGCACGGTGCACAGATCTGTCAGATTCGTTCTCAGCTGCAATCCTGAAACGTGTCATTATCGTGTGCTGTGTGAGCAAAGCTGGGCCTGGCTGCCATGTGACTGAGCTCTAAATTAGTTTATGGATAAAGTCCCTTCCCAATGTGCTCCATCTTTCACTCCATCTTATCTCCATGAGCTCTTAACCTCTTCAAAATAAGTTACTGCCAGAGAGACTAAATATTAAAGTCACCAAGAAAACCAGAGGGATGAATGGCCCTGCTCAGGTAGCTCTGCTCTCCTTGAACACAACTCCTGCAGCTTCCAAATGTGCTGGAAAAAATAATTTCCACTGCATTCATGGTAAAACTCATTTGTGATTACAAGGTTGTGCTATTTTTTATAAATAAGTGTGGGAAATGATCATCTGAAAAATGTGCATTTCTCCAGGCAAAACTCCACGGTTCCCGCACTTGCAGCCTCACCATTTGGGTTCTGGATACTTTATTAAAAATGAAAATACTACTCCATGCAAAGCATCATAGAATATCCTGAGTTGGAAGGGACCCACAAGGATCATCAGAGTCTGACACCTGCCTTAGGCACAGGATCATTAATTTAATCCCAGAACAACCCCTTTCAGCTGGAACTTCTGCTGAAAGGACAGAAATCTCATGGAACATCACCCTGCCTGGGCTGAAAGTGTTCCAGGTCCCTCCAGAACGCACCTGAGCACATCCAGAGGATGCCACAGGCACTGGGATCTGCTCCCTGCTGGGATCCAGAGCACCCAACACCCTGTGGACACATTCCAGGAGCAGCAGCCCCTCTCCACACTGGAACTGACGCTGCCTCCACTTACACATTCAGCCAGAGCTGCAGCACGTTTTATATAAAATAATTGTATCATTTAATCCCCTCACATTCCTGGATAAAACTGCTGTTTGAGAAGCTGAGGAGCAGCCCGTGGACCAGAGGCTTTGCTGGATTTGTGCTGTTCCAGAAACAACTCGTACGACTTTTGAGCAGGGAGATGGAAACAAGACGTGGAATTCTGGACTCCCTTAGCGAGGATGCTCCAGGGCTGGAGTCAGGCTGAGCTGGGGGTGCTCACCTGGAGAAGGGAAGGATCCAGGGAGAGCTTCCAGCACATTCCAGAGCCTAAAGGGGCTCCAGGAGAGCTGGAGAGGGACTGGGGACAAGGGATGGAGGGACAGGACACAGGAATGGCTTCCCACTGCCAGAGGGCAGGGATGGTTGGGATATTGGGAAGGGATTCCTGGCTGGGAGGGTGGGGAGGAGCTGGAATGGAATTCCCAGAGCAGCTGTGGCTGCCCCTGGATCCCTGAAGTGTCCAAGCCAGGTTGGAGCAGCCTGGGATGGTGGAAGGTGTTCCTGACAACAGTAGGGGTGGCACTGGATGATCCTTGAGGTCCCTTCCAACCCAAACCATTCCATGAGTCCATGACACCAAAACAGGAGCTGTTCCCACCCTGTGTGCATTTAATGTGATTGTGTCAGTGGATCATGAAAAAAATGATAAAAAGACATTAGAATTTCCTTTTAAAATCCCCACTTTCTTCTGCTTCACAGCTGGCCCATAATTCATGTTGGGAATTGCAAGAAGTAGGGGATGTACAAACTGTCTCCCACACCCTGTCTGCTCAGGAAACTCACTGTCATGTGGAATTAATTACTTTTTTTTTTTTTTAATACATATAATTTCAAGCTCATGGTCCAGCATCTCTGATTCATGGTAATAAAAGTTGCACAAGAAGAGAACTGTGTAGAACAAAGGTTAATTGGAGGGTGAAATCCCCTTCCTAACGAAACCCAACTGGAAACCTGCTGGTTCCAGAGACAAATCCCTGCAGCACTATCGATCTTTCATTCCTGGCTGCCTGGTTTAGGAATTCAGTGCCTTTAGACAAGAGCAGGAGGAGGCAGAGAGGGGAAGCAAAGAACTTTTCCAGCTTTGCAGCTCCTGGCCTGGGATTCTCCTGGGATATTCCAGGTTAATTCCTCAGTGTCACACGACAGCTTTGTGACACCTCCACCTCCTCCTCTTTGGCCCTGGAGTTTTCAGGCAGTATCAAAAACCCCGAGATCAGAACTCAGGTCTCTGTGCCAGCCTCGGGGATTTAGAAACCAGAGCCAGCTCTTCAACTCCCAAAGTAGGAGACAGTTTGAGAAGAACACTTTTTAACTGCTGGGTTTTACATTCTCGGACTCTCTTCCATACCAGCGAGGGCTGGACGTGTCCCTTTGTGCCACAACCCTGATCAGTGTGGATTTGGGAAGCATCCCGTATCTGACAAGACTCCCAGCAGCATCAGGAGGGCTGGCAGCCACAAATTCGTGCAAGAAAAAATAAATGAAGCGAGAAAAAAGCAACAGAGGAGGAGAGGAAAGGATGGGAAGGCGACGGGAGAGTAACGAAACGGCATTTTCTAAGCAGGAAGAATGATTACAGAGGTCAGAACTGAAGCTGCTGCAGGAGTTTCTGATTAAATCCTGCTTTGTTCCAAAGTGCTGACGTGCAGAACTCCAAACGGTTTGGAGAAGGTATCAATCTGATAGGAGCTGTTCCTGCAGGGTCATTTGCCTACCTGCTTTACTCGAAACCTTGGCTCCTCGACAGCTGCTCGGATGGGCGATTGGGAAAGCCACGTTCCCAGCCTCCCCAGAAACTCGGGATTAAAGGAAATTAATTATTGATACAAGTCTCTGCTCTGCATGTTTGCCTTATCAAATGATCTGTAGCTGTGCCTGCGGCATGGGAGGAGCACATCTGAGATCTTTTAATGATGCAAAAAGCTCCTTCGAGGGGCAGCCAAGGCGAGCAACGCTCCTGCTCTGGGCTCCCTCCCCGAAAAACGAGGGCAGAAAGAAGAAGTGCAAACGTTCTAGAGGAGTTTTAAAGAGTTAAAACTTCCCTGTTTCTATCAGCAAATCACTGGAGCGGCGCTGCCTGCTCCGATGAGCGCTGGCTTTGAGGGATAATGCATTTCCACGGTGAAATCCAAATATCCCGGGCATTTGGGGCCGGGATGGGCTGTGAAAACCAACTCCAGCTCTCTCCAGCTATTCCACCTCTGGCCTGGGATTTGGTGTCTGAAGTTGTGAGGCTTCCTCCTGCTCGGAGAGGGTGGCAGAGGGATGTGGGATCCAGGATTCAGGGATGTGGGATCCAGGATCCAGGGATGTGGGATCGGGATCCAGTTCTGTGGGATGCAGGGATGCTCTGCACTGTGCACCGATGCCATTAGGTGGTGCTTGAAACAGAAGATTGCAAGAAAGAAAAGCCAGAGCTTGTGTGCTGCCCAGGCAGCCTGCTCGAGAAATATTTTATTCTAGCCATTTAAAAATAAAAAATAAAAATACCGAAAGAAAAGAGAGAGAAAAAAAATTACTTTTTTTTTTTAAAAAGCCCATTCTAGGATTCAGTTTCCTGTTTAAAAATCTGCTTTCTAGGCCTCGGCAGAGCTGAGTAATTAAATAAATAAATAGTCAACTCTTCCTCCTGCCTGGAGCAGCTATGCTCACACACACACGCACAGAAACACTCCCTTAAATCAGCCTCTGATATTTCTGTGCTCAGCCAAACCTGCTCATCACGCCTGAGATCTCTATCTCTCTCCTAAAGTTGATAACTGGATTTCCAGTAAGTTTTGAGTCAGAGATTGAAACACCATTTAATGCACCAGCTTGAAAATGGGCTTCCAGGAAAAACTGTCCACGGAAAACCTCACCAGGAGTTGGGAAGAAGTTTCGATTCAGCTTGGAAAAGCAAAGCTCCCTCCCTTCCCCTTCTCTGGCAAACACCTCCAGGCAGCAGGTAGATGTTTATACATTTACACGTTTTCACAGCTTCCCTGCAGAATCACATTCATGGCAAACGGCCTGTGCTAAGCACTGACAAGAGTTCAGCAATTAAATAATCGCATCCTATTAGATTGAGCAGCCACAAATAAATTTGGGCCTCCAGTTCCGTGTAACCCTTTAGAGAACTCCTGACTTCCTACGCCCCACTAAAATCCAGGAGCTGGATCCTTGTGGGGCCCCTCCAATTCAGGATATTCCAGGATTCTATGAATAGGCAGTTCTTTTCTTTCTTTTTCTCCAGCTCCCTTATAATTTCAATTCTTTCATTATTGAATTATCATGAAATAGTGAACAATCATTCATTATTCATGTTCTCTGTGCCACTCTCGATTTTATAGCAACTATATTTTAACAACTCTCACAGCAAAGGGCAGAATGGCTGCAGATTAGAAAGATATACAGAATTATAGATCATGGAATCGTTAAGGTTGGAAAAGCCCTGGAGATCATCAAGTCCAACTGCTCCCCAGCACTGCCAAGGCCAGCACTGCCCCGTGTCCCCAAGTGCCACATACACTTATTTTTTTAATGTTTTTCAGGGATGGGGACTCCACCACCACCCTGGGCAGCTGTGCCAGGGCTGGACAGCCCTTTCCATTGATAAATTTTCCCTAATTTCCAATCTAAACCTCCCCCTGTCCCAACTTAAGGCCATTTCCTCTTCTCCTGTCACAGATACGCTCCAGGAATTGTTTATGGAGACACTTATAAACATAAAATTTCCTTATGTACTGCGTGGAATAATTAAAATAGAAATACTTTGAGAAATTTGGGGCTTAGCAAGGGCAGAAGTGCTTGTCATGTTTGTATGAGGACTCAGCAATCATAAATCTCTGGAAGAGGCCAAAGCAGCATTCCCTCCACACCACAAATTACCTGAAACACCAAGAGGTGGGAGGAAGGTGGACAAAACGGAGGCAGCTGATCCATTTTGAAGCCTCTCTCGTTCCTTTTAGGCCCGAGATTTCACATAAATATTTCTTTAAATGCACACATCTCTGTACCAAAACTACCATTTGAGAAGCTTCCAAAACTTGGCTTTTAATTAAAGCCATGAAAGTATAATGCTCACACTGAATAAGTATCAAAAATAGAGACAAAACTGAGAAAATATGCAGGCATTTTTCTTGGGGTTTGTCAGGCACTGCAAAGACAATTAAGTTTCTTTTCTTCACTGTACATATAATACTCAGAAGTGAAAGCTTAATTAACTTGTCAGAAACTCTGGCATCTCTTTTCTTGAGCTGCTGAACCCACCTTCCCCAAAGACGTGAAGGGAAAATAAAAAAAAACCCTGAATGCTCGAGCTGAAAAATACCTGATCATGCATGACATTCCTGTCCTGCTCCACAGTTTGTCTGTCATTACCAGAGGGTTTTTTATCCATCTGGGTGAGCACACTCTGTTTCCATTTGTCTGGGAACGTCTCAGAGCTGTAACTGCTCCGAGACGACGGCCCCTGTGCCGGAGCAGAGGGATGTGTTGGCACTAATTACAGAGCACACACATTCCTCAGGAAAATCCTGCAACTCGCACCAAAACGCCCTCAATCACCTGGATTTCCCTGCCAGTTCAAGGCCCTGAGCTCTGCTGTGGGCAGCAGATAAAGCAGCTGGGAAAGGGAAACTTTTGTTACCCCTTGACAGCGATTCCCCATCCCCGGGCGGATTGAAAAGCCGTGGGGATGTGGCATTTGGGGACCTGGGTCAGAGTGGCCTTGGCAGTGCTGGACTCCATCTGAGAGGGCTTTTCCAGCCTTCGTGATCCTAGGATTCTACATCCTCACTTTTCTGGGGAGACTGAGCGGGGCTTGGATGCAGGAAGAAGCAGAACCCAAAGTTGAGGCCAATTTCTGCTCCAGCAGCCCCAGCACTGCTCCGTTCCCTGCTGGCTGGGCCCGGCTTTTTGTGGATATTTCACATTTCTCCTCGCTGAATCCGGGGCCAGCTGTGGCCAATAATCCCTGTCAGCCAGGACTGCCTGGAATTGTGCTCAGAGCAGCTGGAGGAGCCACTCCTGACCCTGCTTCCAAAAGCCTGGAGAGTTTTTGGGAAAAGCAGGAGCCCACAGGCCCTGCAGCATCTCCCTCCTTCCTCTGCCTCACACGTTGCTCCAAAGGACCTTCCTTTAACCAAGGTTAACCTAACAAACCTAATGCTGCCACTTAAACTCAGCAAGTGCAGGAAGTGGCTTTCACATTTTTAGGGGATTTTCGATGCACTTTTTCAACCTGAGCCCACTTAAGTCTGAAAAATATTGTACTTTATCCTGCCGTAATCTCCTCTGCAGGATCTGCATGTTTAACCAAAGAGCAAAGGCCCAGGTGCTTCTGTGCATTAGTAATGACCCAACGTCTCCTCTTCAATAATGCAGCACAGGCCAGAGCACGGCAGCCCTTGAGCTCCCTCATTTTAAAAATTGATTAAAACTTCCAGACAGCACAAGGGAGCAGAAATTGGTGGGGTTTTTCCAAGGTGAGGCGTTCAAGGGGTAATTTTTCACCTCCCATATAAATCACCATCTTTAATTCTCGACTAACTTTGCTCCTCTGTTTCCAGCACTATCCCAGGTTTTTGTGAGTTCTGGGATGAGGTGCATGGATCTGGCTGTTCAACAGTAATTCCAAGCCCAAGCAATCACACATAAAACATCCTGTTGCAAACCCTTTCTCTTCTGCTAGACACTAAAACCAAACACACACAGTTCTTAACCACTCCACACACATTCATGCTTCAGGTCTTTCTCCTTTTCTTTTTTTTTCCTTATAAATAAAAACAAATTAAGGTTTCACATTCTCCAGACACTCACACAGACCCAACCCGTGAGTTTTCAGAACAATTCTCTCAATACAAAAGGGAGCTTTTCTGCAAGGCATCATTTTATCACCAGGCCTCTCTGGGCACTGCTGGTGGCTTGGAGAACACCTGGAATAAACCCCTGTCTCTGCTATTTTGCCTCTACAATGAATTTTAATTCTTTGTTTTGATGTGGGGCAGCTCTCAGGAAATTCCTGGTTCAGGACTCCACACACCAGGACAGGAGCTCCAGCAGCTGATGAGCACTGGCCATGTGCCTGAATTTATCAGCCTAAACCAAAACCAGGCAACGGGATGGGCTCAGAGCTGGGAGAATCAGCGGGAATAAAACACACCTTGCAGGTCCTCCAGGAAAAGGGCAGCTCCTTCAACTCCCGTGCACGAACTCCTGGGGTAAAACCCTGGATCTGCACCTTTCCCGTGTGCCCAGGAGGCCCCACCTTCCTAAACCCTCATTTCATCTGCTCTCTGCAGAATCCAAGCAGACAAATGAGCCGGTTCCCCGGATGAACATAAACTCTAAGCCCTGGATGCTCGCTGGGAATTCTCCCCGCACTCCCACCAGCGCAGGGCAATAATCCTTCTGCCCATACCAGATTTAGATTAGCAATGGCAGCAGCATTAAAAGGGGCCTCTGGAGCAGGGAAGCATGTGCTGGGAGTCTGGGCAGGGTGTTTACAACATCTGCTTTGCAGGTATTAATGCTCAGGAGGCACCGTGGTTTGGGAGGGATAACAGGTCCTGCCATTTCCCCGGGGCCACCGCTCTCCTCCCACCTCCCCGTCCCTCCCCTCTCTCCAGAGGCACCAGGGAATCTTTAATTGTTGTGCTGCAGGTACGGGCCCAGCCATAAAACACCCCAGCTGGGACACAATTAGTGCTCTGAAGCACAGGAAAACCACATCTGGCGAACAAGTGAGGGAGCCCAGGGAGCGCTTCATTCCAAACCGAATCTCCAAGGGGGAACAAATCTGCTCCTGAGCCTGGCTGAGCTTTGCAGTTGTGCTTTGGGCTCTCCCCCTCCCTCGCCAGCTCTCGTTTTTTTGGATAAAATAAACTAATCTCTCCCTTCCGAGCTGTTGCATAAATCCTGCTCCCATCAAGGCTGGCTCTGGTCCCACACAGACAAATGCCAGCACCAGTGAGGTGTCTGTGGTCACCACTGAGGCTTTTCCAAACAAGCCTGGAGGTGTTTGTTCATCAAAGCCCAAAGCTCCAGCCAGGCCCGCTGGAAACACAGGTTTCCTAACACCCAGCGTGCCCAAAACATTGAAACTTCACCAAAGTAAACTTGGAAGTGGGGAGGGAAAACGTCCATGGTTTGATACAGAAATGAACTGTCCTGGAGCTGCTGCTTTGTATTTTAGGAGGATGGAGATTATTCTGCCTGTTACACCACTCATATTTTTATATTTTATCTATATTTTTATATTTTACAAAACTTTCCTGTGTCTATCAGACCCTCCAGCATTTGCTCCAGCCTCAAAGGATACATTTGGCCTAGAAAAACCTGAATGTTGGGCAAAGAAGGGAGAATGCAATGGCCGAATATCGAAATGGACTGAGAGACCTGTGTGACAAGGAGCTAATTTTCAGCTCACACCCAGAAATTCAGTCCCCAAACTTTATAAATTCGGGTTCTGCACTGGGGATCTGCCATCCCACTAACAGGAAAAATACACACACCCCTAAACAGCAGCTTGTTTGGGGTTAGAAAGTCTACAAAAAGATCTCTCAATGGAAATAATGGATCCCTGGGTGCCCAGGGAATGGAGTTTTGTTGGTATTCGTGATTCAGGGCAGGAACGGGAAGTTATTTATTAGGATGATGGAAACAAACAGAGCAAACAATTCCACCAGTTCAGCTTTCAAGTTTGTGTGCTGTTAATTTTTCAGCTGTATTTGATTACGTGTGTGCAACACCTATGAGCAGAACCACAGAATCACAGAATCATTTAATTGGAAAAAGCCTCTAAGTGCCTCTCCCAGGGCTGTGTAAAACCTGAAATCTCCTCTCATCTCGCTGGGGAAACACCACATTTATGTTCCATTCCCACATGAAACTTCCTATCAGAGCACTAAAACCATGCACCCTGTAGGACCCACACCAGGCTGGGGGCAAAAAACCCAACAACAAACCTTCAAACCTCAGGATTATTGTAAAGAATGTGTTTTCATACGCAAATAAATCATCATTTCAAATGCAATTAGCCGTTTTAATTAATCTGAGCTATTATTTGCTGACATGAGCAGCACGCTGGTGGCAGGAATGTGGTTAAGGAGCACACAGAAAAAGCTGGGATGTGATTTACAGCTTTCCCTGCTGGTATTGGCATCAACAGGAAAGCCCAAAAGTCTAGAAATGCCTTTTGTCCTTTTTTTTCTACCATTCTTTAACAGATACGTCACTGAAATTCGCCCCTCTGGCTCAAGCAGTTACACTTTGCCTGCCTGTGGTTAATTAGAGCAGCAGAAATCTTGCCAAATACACCAGGAAATATCTAAAACTCCTGGTGACTCATAAGGTTTGACCAGTTCCTTTCATTTATTGATTCATTACAAATAACAGGGGGGAAAAAAAGTGGACTGGGATGGTTTGGGGCAGCAAAAAAATGGTTTCAAGATGAGTTCAATGAAATTGTTTGACGTGAGGAGTGTATCTAAGTACTGGGAAATGCTGGTGAGAAGAGGTTTGACTTTTCCTCCCACAGAATTTCGTATAAAATTTATATCAATATATATATATATATTTATGGTTTGTCTCTTAAAATTAGACCTGTACAATGTTAATAACAGCACCAAGGACCACCAGCCACAATATTTACATCCTACTCATCTTGGTTTTTTCTCTCTTATAAATAAATATATTGAATGGAAAGGTGCAAGAGAATAAAAATAAAATTTTGTAAAAAAAAAATAATCCATACTACTTCTTCTATTTTTTCTTCAGTGGCTGTTGTTAATAAAACCCTCTGGTTTTCCAGGATTTTTTTTTTCCTGAGGCAAGGTTGAAAACCTTTTGGTCAAAGGTCGGACTTGAAGACCTTGGAGGTCTTTTCAAACCTAATGATTTTAAGGTTTGATTCCAGCTGTGCTGTGCAGGAGGGAAGGGAGATAAACTTGCAGAGATCTAGCAGAGAAACACCTGTGCAAGCTGTGTATTTTCTACAAAAAAACCCCACCAATTTAGGAGAAATAAGGATTCCAAGCAGCATGAACTGTATAGATAAATAAAGATATTGCTCACATTTGTCTACAAAACATGTTGCAAAAGGCATTTCAGATGCAACGCGAGTGCTGAAGGAACACCAGCAGTTTATGTTTGTTATTTCAGAAAATTCTCAATGAAAGTGTCAGCTCCAAGAGGAGGCTGAAGAAATCTGCTCCAGACTCCCAGGAACGACTGAACCGACTGTTTTTAATTGAATCTCGAACAACGGCGAGCGCGTTTCGCTCAGCGCCGCGTTCCGTGGAGATCCAGTTGGATATAGGTAACAAGATTACTCCTGGGTTCCTGCCTGGAGCCTGGAAACCACTGCCAAGAGGGAATATGCAACATGTTGTGGGGTTAAGGAAGCCTAACGCGGTGCCAACATCACACTGTGACATTGCCTGCGGAGTGTGAAAGGATTATATCCTGTCTTAACATACCATTTCCCCCATGCCAGAAAATGGGAAAGGCTCTAATCACCCAGCAAGTATGCGAGCCACTAAATATAAAAACCCAAACCCCTTTCTGCTGCTGGAGGATCGAGTTTCCCTTCAGAGCAGCCCTGCTCCCAGCAGCGCCTCTTGAAATTTGGGGCTGGAGGTTCTCATATTTATGGCATCTTGGTAATTTCCAGATGAAATCAGACTAGAAGGAAAGAAGCAGAGGGTTGGTGTTGGGGTTTTTTTTTTAAATACGAGCCGTGCAAACTTACTCCAGGTCTGGATTCTTTCCAAGGCACGCATTACTAAACAACAAAGATTTGGCAGCCAGATTTTTTACAGCTAATTTTTTTTTTTTCATTCTCACTGCTTGAGTCAGAAGTGAATCCTAACTCTGCTCGCCTTCGTATGTACTGGGTCTGCAGCAGGAAAAGAAAAGTAGGTCAGGAAAGATAAAAACAAGCAAAACCAGGACAAAACTGTGGCCTTACCAAAATAAAGGGCAAAGCAGGGATTTTACCAGGGCAAGAAACTCTGGTGATGCACAAGGACTGGATGGCATGAAAGCAGCTCGAGTGAATTACAGTGAGGCCACTTTGATACGTTCCAGCCTGGAATCCTGGAGGGATTTAGGTCAGGAAACACCTCTAAGATCATCCAGTCCAATAAAAAAACCAGCACTGCCAAGGCCACCACTGCCCCATGTCCCCAAGTGCCACATCCACACAGGGATGTTAAATCCCTCCAGGGACAGGGACTCCACCTCTGCCCTGGGCAGTGTCAGGGCTGGACAGCCCTTTCCATGGATAAATTTTCCTGAATATCCAACCTAAACCCTCTCTGGAGTAACTTGAGGCCGTTTCCTCTTGTCCTGTTGCTTGTTCCTCGGGAGCAGAGCCTGACTCTCTCCTGGACACAGCCTCCTTTCAGGGAGTTGTGGAGGGTGAGAAGGTCCCCATGGAGCCTCTTTGGCGCTGCCCTTACTTTCAAGAACTCAATGTGGCACCGGAGTCACGCAGAGCTGCTTTTCCCACCCCTCCAAGGGCTGATTCCCCGCTCCAGAGGGGGCTCGTGACCAACCATGGCTAATGTGCCATGGCCCAGGGTGGCTCCAGCAGGTCCTGAGGGCTTTCCCGAGGAGCCGGGTGGCTGCCCAGCCCCAGGCTGAGGAGATCAGGCAGCAGCACTGCAGACATTCCCATGGAAGTGTGGGATGTTGGGGCTCACCACACCAAAGCGCGGAGAAACAGGAGCAGGACGTGGGGAACCATAACGGAGCCGGAGGAAACTGATGCCAAGATGATTTTTGCTTTTTCTTTTATATACCTTTTACACAGTTCTATGTACCCACAAGTATTAGCATGCATACTTGTCATTCTTTAAGCCTCATAACTTAGCATAGTTCTAGTGTTTGTAGGGCCAGGAGACCGAACACCCCAAAAGACGTAAAAACCAGAAAACCAAACATTCTATTATTTTGGAGAACCAAGGTCCCCTTCTAAAACATATTCTGTAAACTAGAGATTAGCCCACCCAGGCAGGGGGGGAGAATTCCATCGATGGGGAAAAATATTGCACCATCCATCCAAGCCCCCTTATTGGGTACCCTTATTAAATATGCTAATGTATAAAGTCCATAAATTGTATACGTAATTTACGGTAGAAGGGCATTGCAACACATTCCACCTTGGCAAAGTGATGCATCGATGAAATCCTATTAAAGATACCGAGGTAAACAACCCCCTCTAACCCCTTAACCGTGCCTGGCTTTCATTTCCTAAGACCAGAGAAAGGCATCAAAACGACAGCTCTCTGAGGCACTGCTGAGGCTTTCCAACCTTGCATCATTAAAAAAAAAATCATTATTAAAATAAGAGACTAAAAAAGTAAGATTTTTTTTTAGTGCCTTTTTATGCTGGTGAAAATATTTGGCCAGGGTGCGTCATTCCCCGCATCTTGATTTACTTAAAGTGTAAATGTGGTGACCTTTAAAAACTGGAACAAAATGTGCTGGAGAGGTTTTATTGTTGTATTACAAAATGATCAAAAATACAATTGGGAAGAAGAAAGGAGGCACCTTTTCTTTAAGTAACCATTAATGCTCATGCCCTTTAATTCTAGCTATAATTTAAAACTAGTTATAATTAAAGTCTTTAATTTTCTCCTTAAACCCATCTAATCAATGTTACACTTTCTCCTCTACTTTTTGTTTTCAAGAATTAATCAAATTAATGTTCCTCCTAAACCTGCACAATTGTACTCAGTTATGCTGTAGCTGCTTCTGATAATATCATTTCATTTCCATCTGACCTCTGATCAGGAAAACAATTTTAAATAATGCCAAGGAATATATATTATAGCCAAAAAAAAAAGAGTGATCATAATTAGAAACAAAAGATTTAAGACCTCCAAAATTGCATCAGACATTTTCCCATTTGTCAGTAAATCAAAATAAGTGTTTCCAAATCAGATTTAAAGGCAAGTTGAAATATCTTCAATAATTTGCACTTCTTCCCAGAAAGACTTAAGCTACCCCCAAGAGAAAGTCAAAAAACCAACGGCTGCAGCAGAACTTGATGCCTGCAAAAGGAACCAGAAGGTCTTGTCTGGATGGAAGTGGAAAAGACCAATTAATGAACAGACAGAACAAACAGAATGAAGATTATGGGTAATCTGAAAAACCAAATATACAAGAAGAGCTCTTTGATATCTTTAATATTCTACTGCTGATGCTTGCTGGTAAATAAAGATGGCTACTAAAATAAAGACACCTCAGTGAAGTTTTTTTCAACCTTTTTTAAGGAGGCTGTAGATATTTCTGAAGTGCAACTTCCCCATTTCCCCTGCTCAACACTTTCAACCCAACTCCTGTTCTGATCATCAGAGTGAGGGACTTGTGCCCGTGAAGAAAAATCTGCAGTTGCTGAATCGGGTCAGATTAATCCAGGTGCTGTTCTATGGACTAGATCCAGGCGGGATTTGGGATCTTTGGGTACCAACCCAAAAGGCCACGATTTCTTGCTTTAGGAGAGGTTTTCTAGATGTGTCAGCGGATCCATGAGCAAATCCAGCAGGAATGGACAGTCCTGCTCCCCACTCTCACTCCAGCACCACGTCCCTACCGCGTCCCTCCAGCCACTCTGACCCCTCCACAAGCCAGTTTGCTTCACTAAATTGGCACTAACCTTACACAGCAAAAAAAAGAGACATTTTCTACCAGCTCCTGTCCTGGATCAGTGGGAAAAAGCGAGAAAAAAGACAATTTCCACACCAGCTGGAGAAGAAGACATGGTAGGGACAAGTCTTTGGTGACCCCTATAATTTACAGGTGTGTTCTCATGACATTTTCAGCTGTAGGCATTTTATCCTGGCAGTGTAGCAAATCTGCTCGATATCTGGCTATTTTTGCTTTCCATTTAATTTTTTTCTCAACCTAAAATTAGAGTTGTTGGACCAGCTCTTGCCACGGGAGTGAAACTTCCTCTCTGAAGCCACCCCTGAAACAAAGCGTTTCTCTCTTCAGAGACGGAGGCAGCTAATCTTTGATCTGAGCGAAACCAAAGACTCAGGCCCTGAAATTCAAGCCAAACGCAAACAATAAAATCAGTAGTAACTGAAATATCAATTGCAATAACAGCTACTCACAGTAACATTTCCCATTTTCGCGGTCTTTTTACATCGAAAGTTCTACTGCTCGTTGCAGCAACTCTTTGAGACTATGAAGAGCAGCCAGATCCTTGTGCAAACTTGGGGAGCTCACAAACACACAGGATGCCACCAAATTTAAAGTCTAATTTCAGAGAGGAGCTGGAAGTGACTTCAGAATGAGAAACTCAGTGCTCACGCAAGTCATGCCAAGAAGATCAACAAGAGCCACGCGTCGCTTAAGCTGTTCCCCTTCATGCCCGTTATTACAGGTAGTCCTTGGATTTTGATTTTCTTTCTTGGTGATGGAAGGAAGAGCACGGAAATGTGGCGGGAGTTAGGGATCCAGGAAAGAGCAGGTGTTTGATCGGGGACAGCTTTCGGGGGATGAGGGAAAGAACTCATTGCCATGAGCAGGTGGTCCCTGGGGCCTGTCAAGTGACTGGATGGATGTGGCCGTGATTGACAGCTTCTGTGCTGGCTGTCAGGGGGGCTTGCTTCAGCGTCAGCAAGTTGCCAGGGACATATGGCAGCAAAGGGACAGCCAAATTTTAGGAGCACGTTGACAATGTAGGCTATAAAAATACCTTCTCCGGAACTTCTGGTGCCGGCAGGAGGCACAGGAGGGGAGCGGAGAGGGCAGGATACCTGAGAGCACTCTGATCACAGAGTGGGGCTCAGGTGAGCTCCCAGCAGAGCAAAAACAGAGCTCCCAAAGTGACAGCCCCGATCCCAGGGCAGCCACACCGCCACCTCCACCCCGCTGCTGCTGCGGGGCTGTGAGAGCCTCGTCCCGTGACCCACAGCCACCCGAGATACGCCTGTCGCTACCAGGAGAGGAGATATGGCAGAGGATTTCCTGCTCCTCAGGAGCCTTGAGGAACCGGCTGGAAATCTCCATCTCAAAGGGCACGGGACTCTGGCAGGGCTGGGAAAAAGCCCTGGTGGGGCAGCTCTGCAGGGGACAGCCCTGTGTAGGGCACAGGACCTGTGGAGGACACAGCCCCTGTAGGACACAGCCCTATAGGACACAGCACCTGAGAGTGACACAGCCCATAGGACACAAACCTGTGTAGGACAAATCACCTCTGTAGGACACAGCCCTATAGGACACAGGACCTGTGTAGGACACAGCCCTGTAGGACACAGNCAGCCCCTGTGGGACACAGCTCTGCAGGACACAGCTCTGTAGGACACAACCCTATAGGACACAGCCCTGTAGGATACAGCTCTGCAGGATACAGCCCTGTAGGATACAGCTCTGCAGGATACAGCCCTGTAGGATACAGCCCTGTAGGACACAGCCCTATAGGACACAGCCCTATAGGACACAGCCCCTGTAGGACACAGCCCCGTGCAGGACACAGAGCCACCTCTGACCCCCAGGACCGAGCAGAAGGCAGGACACAGCACTGAGCCCAGAGCCGAGGCCTGGGAGCCAGGACAGGGAAATCAAAGCAGTCCTGGCCCACGGCCAACCCCAGAGCAGCCCTGCACCAGAGCGTCTGCCCCACACACTGGAACTCCCAGGGAAGTACAGACCCACGGAGCTTCCTATTTCTTTTAATTAATAGAATTTGCCTCCAGGCCTTTTGGGAGCGTTCAGACAACCATTGTTGCTGGTGTTCCCACACTTTCCCTTCCTCCGCTGGTTCTCCGCTGTTGCAAAACGCGGAGACAATGACACAAAACAGCGTTAAGTTCAAAAAACTTCAGGAATGTCATCGTCTGTCCCAGGAGCTGCTGGGGCCCCTCTCAGCCTCCGAACAGACGGCACCTCAAAGCCTGCAAATGTCCCCACCGAGGCCAGCACCGAGCAAGCTGCTGGCACATTCAAATGCCTCTTCTTGCAGTTTATATTCTGCATAGGTTTTGAATGCTTTATCAGTCTCGCAGGAGATAACATCCAAACAAACAAGAAACGGGTTGAATGATAAACCCTATCAGAAGATATTATCTTTCAGCTGTTAAATGCCTCGGTGTTTGGCCAAAGCAGATGGAGACAGACCCGAGATGAGCATTTGGAAATGGAAAGGAACACGGGCAGTGGGCTGATTACAGTGATCTCAGTGGATGACTTGCATATGACTGTGACAATCCTGTGAATACACAGATTATCTTGCAGGGATGGATTATATATTATTACAGTCCATTAGGTCCATCTCCTAAGTCTCACCATTTTAATGGCACATTTAACATCATGCAAATATTCGGGGAAAATACCAGTTTTCTCTCTTTTTTGCCAGCATTGTTGATCCCCAGACTAAATTTATCCAAGACCAGTGTGAGAAAATGTGTATTTAAGTTAAATGAGACTCAACAATTCATTTCAGCAGTGCACAGAAAGCAATCACACGACCCTACCAATAAAACCTCTTAACACACGTCCTGGGATATTTCACCCCAGGGCACAGGAGCTGATGGAGGAGCAGTGGCTCAGCCTGATCGATTTATTGCAGTCCTTGAGGAACTGAGGGGTCCTTCCACCCAAAAATATTGGTTAAAATATGAACTACAAAGACATGGAGGGAAGAGCCTCCCCAGGGCCAAGCACCACAGACAACGGGCAGCAAACCACCAAGTTTCTCCCTACAGGGTGTTGCAAAAATATTTCCTCCAGCTTCTCTCCATGAGAAAGTCAGTGAAGTCCCCGAGTCTCTCCTGGTTTCTTGCCAAAGCCATGTGAAAACACAATTGTTGCCTGATTTCAACATATAATATGACACAGGCTTGATAAATACCGGGCTCAAGTTCATAGGCTTTAGAGAGATGTTTCATTGCATGTCTAAAGGGCTTGATCCCGTTCCAGCTGAAGTCAATGCACGTTCTCTCATTTACCACAGGACGAGGCCCCAAAGCCTTGAAGGAATCCAGCCTTGCAGTTATAAAACCCAGTCTCTCGTGGCCAGAAACGTTTCGGGCTCTTGAAAAAGCCGGGCTGACAAAATGCAAATCAGTCACTCGGTGCAAACCCACGTTGCAGCCCAGCACAAAAGATCTAATTGCATTTTGAGCTCGTTTGCTTTTGTCTCTCTCCTTGGATTAAGCATTCCCACCATTTTCACGACGAGGTTTTTAGTGTCCTGCAGCTGGATCTGCTGGAACGGGCTGTAGGACCCAAATTTAAGGCAGCAAAAGCCACTCTGAAGACAGGCTCAGGTACTGAGCACAGCAGCATCTCCTCAGTGGTTTGTATCTGATTGTTGAAGAGACAGTTTTAGTGCTTAAAAACCAGATGCAACCTTCAACTGAAGCTCCCTTGAGCTCATTAAAGATTTTATTCTGTAATATGAACCCATCTCTTAAAATAAATTATTTTAGGCTAATATTTTTTGTGGAATTCCTCATGAGGATTCCTCCTCATGGCATGTGAAGAGCTTTTTCTCATGGCTGTTGAAGTAACAGACCTGAAATTAGGACCACCTTGTTAATTAGAATATTGTTAAAAGTGGATCCACTGAAAATAAACATTTATGTTCCAAACTCCGACATTTTACTTCTGCCTTCTCTTGGAAATCACACCACGAAAAAGAACTTCTTTCCGGTAATAGAGACATAATCTGAACCTCAAAGAGTAAAAGTGCTGCATCCAGATGTTGAAACGTCAGCACATCACACTTGGAAGCTGCAGCAATCCTAAATTCTGTTCCTTCTTTAATCAGAAGTCCAACAAACCCCCAGTTTCTGATAACAAATTATATCCTTTGGGAGAAATCTCTTCCTGCTGCCACTGTACAATCCATAAACTTGACGGGAAATCAATCAGTACCACTGCAAGAGCATTTTAAAGAAAATCCCTACTGCATTCTCGAGGAAACTAAAGAGAATACCAAAGAATCAGAAATTCCTACCCTAAGATCCTTTGGAATGTACAACCTCCCAACAGTTTCTTCCCCGAATCAGAAACATCTCTGGCAATGAATCAGATATTTCTCACACATTAGCACTGCCTTCCCCCAGTAACAATAAGGACATTTCTGCACGACAGGGATAAATTTTGCTTTTCTGAAATCCTGCAAATTCTCAGAGACCTCAAAGATGACAGCAAAAACACAACTTCTGGCCACAGCACTTGAGCAGGTTGCAAGAATCAACACTTTTAAAATAATAACCAGGTCATCAGATCCTCTGCTTGTGACGTAGATGTTGGTATCCTCCAAATTCCTGTCCTTCTTAGCCTTCAAAACACACTGAGGGAATTGGGGTTGTTCAGCCTGGAGAAGAGAAGGATCTGGGCTGACCCAATTCTGGTCTCCCAGTACCTTAAGGGAGTTGACAAGAAAGATGGAGGGAGGCCATTTACAGGGGACTGGAGTGACAGGACAAGGGGGAACAGCTTCCCACTGACAAAGAGTAGGTTTAGATGGGATACAAGGGTTAAATTCTTCCCTGTGAAGGTGGTGAGGCCCTGGAAGTGTCCAAGGCCAGGCTGGGCAGACATTGGAGCAGCCTGGGATAGTGGGAGGTGTCCCTGCCCATGGCAGGGGGGTTGGAACTGGGTGATCTTTAAGGCCCCTTCCAACCCAACCCATTCTGGGATTCCATGAAAGACAAAGGGAGCTCAAAGCCCCCTTCACAACGGGATGCCCAGATCCCTGGGCCACCAGCCTGGTGGTGGGAGGACTTTCTCTGCTTTTCCTTGTGCTGCCATGTGACAAAACCACAGGAGTCGTGGGCCTGAAAGGAGAAAGGTTACGAGCAAAACCAGCTCTTCAGGACCACATCTTCAACAGCAACTCCTGGAGTCTGACCTTGCTGCCAAGACCTGATGCTTCTCGTAGCAAAGTGACATCAAGAAGTTGTTCAAGTTTGTGGTTCAGTGTGCAGGACTCTCCCGTTGTGCCCACACGTGATGAAATACAAATATGGCGAAATACAGTTTGGAATAATCCCCACACAGAGGAGAAATCCCAAGGAAAGCTTTAGGGGACGAAGCCACCCCGTGTGACCCCCAGCCCACTGCTCCAGCCGCTCCCCCTGCGATGGACGACGCCGGGGTGACCTCCAGGAAGGTGAGAACAAGCTGTTCCTGACCAAACCTCCCCAAAAGCCCGGCTGCAGGGTGTGGAGAAGGGGGGAGCACAACGAGTTCCACCCGGAACATTCGGGAAAAGAGAGTTACGGCGACCGAACGCTGCGGGGCCCGGGCCTGCCGGCGTGTAGGAGGATGTGCTCCAAGGATCCGCGAGCCGTTCCTCTCCCTTCCTGGCTTCCAGAGGGAGCCAGACATCCCTCTCCGTCAGGCTGAGGCAGCTGGGCACACGGGGAAGCTGCAAACGGGCGAAATTTCAGAGTGTAGGGGGACGGCCGGGACAGTTTCGTTACTTCCCCAGTCGAGCTGACGATATTTTGGTCGTGCAGTTTTGGATTTAGGCACTGAAGTCTGCCTCACTGCTAAATCCTTTTTTGGATTTGGCCTTAAAACCTTATGTTCAGCAGCATTTGTTTTATCTTCGAGACTTAGAACACAAGGAGGATTTGGCTTGACTATTTTCTTTCTTCATTCACACGAGGAATCCTGTGAATTCATGGGGATGGAAATATGATAATAATGTCGCCTTTAAATTCGTCCCCGTTACAGGACACTGAGGCTGCACAGCACAAAGGAAGAGCTTCGCAGTTCAGGATGTCAAATGTGCCTCCAGATTTCTTGGGTTTCACTGCAATATTGAACTAGACTTTTGGTAGCAGAATGTGAGCTCTTTTAAAAATAGTTTAGACAAGACATTTGGTAGAAAATGTTAAAGCACATTAACTAGTGAATAAAAACTAACACAGGAAAATGTACTTTCTAAGCTATGGAGCTGCTGCAGTCATGGCTGTGTGAGACCTGTAACTCTGTCTCAAAAGATTTAAGCAAATTATACATAATGGGCCAGCAAATTTTATATAATGAGGCCATTTCTGTTCTGTTTTATACTTTTCTTTTTAATTCATTGCATAAATGTAACAGAGCAGAAGTCGATGCTATATGCTTATTTTATTTAACTGTCTATCAAAGAATAAGAGGAATCAGGCAAAAAAATACATTTCTAAAAGCAATTTGATCATAAATATTTACTGGCAGGGCTTTATTTAGTCTGCTGAAACAAGAGACATGAAATTAAGAGCACCTTGTTGATAAGAAGGCTTTTGTTCAAAGCTTTGGAGTAAAATAAGTAATTCTAAATGTGCAAGTGTTTGCATTTAGTCACTGTATATAAAAACACAGTTTTCTCCAGCAGGGAGCTGCAATCGGAGCACGCATCCAATTGTGGCTGTTACTCCGCAGGAATCTTTACATTTTTACAAGGACAGGCAGAATATACATTTCTAGTGAATTCAAATGATTTTTTTTGTTTTTAGAAAAACTGTCAGAGATTTTCACCGCGGCATAGCAGGACAGAATAGCTGCAGCACGTTCAGCATTTCCACAAAACACCTCAATTTAGCATCCTCGGGACACGAAAAGAGAGCGGCGAAAGGTAACTGGGAGACAAGTGGACAAAATCCTGCAGGAGACGGGGAAAGCTAAAACAAGTTTCTGAAGTGCAGTGGAAAGTCTCTTCAGAGAAGTGATGCCGTACAAGAGGAGAAGCACCAGATGGCAAACTGGCAGAGCGTGCTCCTCTGCCAAAACGAGTGTGTCAGGAGAAGGAGAAAAGTGGAATCAGACGAACGGAAGGAGATAAGGAGTGATTTGATTTGGAACCACAAGAGCTGTCAGAAGATGAGGAGGAGTTTGGCTGAACTTTGTGGAAGTGAGAAGCTTCCTGCAAAGCAGGGCAACGAGTTTGTGCTCCTTCAGTGGAAGGGAGCGCTCTGTGTGCTCCCGAGGTGGGCTGAATGTGCTCAGAATCCCGGATTATGGCTCTCGCAGGGAGAGGAAGCTCTGCTGCAGAACGGGGTTCATTCACTCTGAGTGCTCTGAGAGAGCCTGGCTGAACCTGCAGCTCATTACCAAAACTTATCAAGCTGAGGAACCAACAGTGGAAAAAAACATTTCCCCGAATGCAGCAGGGATGTAAAATTAAATATCAGTGAGGACAGAGATGGACAATCCTGTGACAAGGGATCCCTACTTCGGTTATGAACTGAGGTCCTCACAGCAAGGAATTAAATATAATTTACTGTAAATATAAACCAGATCTTTCACTGCCCTCGTTGCTGGTCTCAATACATGGGTTAAGTCTGGCACAGAGAACAAAGTCATGGAGTTCAACCCAGGTTTTTGGGGGTTCTGCATCAATTCAGTTCAACAACTGTGATGCCACCCGTGCCAGTTCTCAGGAGCCACACAAAGAGCCATCACCAGCACTCCCTTACTTATCAGTCTCAACAGCCTCTGATAAATGTGAACATTCAAACACTCACTTCATCTCACAGAACAACCTTTCCCATGTTGGATGGCACTGGGATTTAACAGACAAATAAACAGCCATGATGGACATTTACAGACATGAATAGGCATTAATAGACATTCATAGGCTGGGTATATCTGGAGCTCATAAAATCAAACCAAACCAAACATCCTAATGAGCTTTACAGGAAGTACAGACTGAGGGTATCAATCAGCAAAAAGTAATTAAATGATGGTCCAGTCCTAAGTTCTCAGCTGCTTAATATATGCATAAATACAACATTTAGAAACCTATCTCCTGTTTATATTTAGAGCCACAGAAACACAGAATTGTTCAGGTTGGAAAAGCCCTTTAAGATCTTTGAGTCCGACTTAACCCAGCACTGCTAAGCCCACCACTAACCCATATGCCACAAAATTCGTGTTTTCATGTCCTTAAGTGCCACTAAATTTGTATTTTCTTAGTCTTCCAGAGGGTGATTATTTATTCTATCTGAAAGGTAGTTCAAGTAATTTTGTTTAAGAAATAGAAGTTTCCCTTTTGAGGTGTCATGAGATGAAAAAACTGCCTTGTAATTGCATTCTGATGAAAAAGTCTGTTTAGAATGGCAGTGATAAGAACGGTGGAAGTGTAATCGAGAAGACTTAAACCAAATTTTAGCAGATGTTAACAGAAATCATGTTTGAAATACAATAAATTTTCTTTGCTGTTGCGTGTTACTACGTACGCCTGACCTTATTAAAACAGGAATTCCTACCAAAAATTGCAATCTACTTTTCTCTGATTTTATTTTGGCTTGGTTTACACCCTGTACTCTCTCCAGTCGGTCTCTGACCTTCTGAGTTTTGCCTTTATTTTTTGCAGCAGCCTTTTGCTGGAGGAACTCATCCCTCCAGCACCTCTCCAGCTCCTGGTTCTCCCTTCCTTCCCTGCCTGGACACAGCAGTGGCTCGGAGAGAGCCACTCTCAGGCTGCTCTGCAGGCTCCAAGGAGGCCCTTCCCAAGGTGAATAAATACAGGAAAATGGCAGTGAGAAAAATAAAGCCCAACAGTGCTCAGCAAAAGCTCACTCGAGAGGAAAATGTCCTTTCTGCCATGAGAAATGTGAATAAACATCGACTTATCATTCGTGTCCGTGGCTAAAACTCAGCTTAGAGGCACAGAACAAATGTTCCAAACCTGGGTTCCTAAGGTTTATTCCTACAATCCCGTTTATTTGTGCTGCAGCTGACAATTACAGAGCCACAACGTCACGGAATCCCTGGAGTTGGAAAATCCCTCCAGGACCATCGAGTCCAAGCCGTGCCTGATCCCCATCTTGTCCCCAGCCCAGAGCTCTGAGTGCCACATCCAGGAATTCCCTGGACACCTCCTGGGATGGGGACTCCAAACCTCCCTGGGCAGTTGCAATGCTTTATCAATTTATCAATTAAAACAGCGGGATCAAATCCTCACTCAAACCACCCCAGCTTTCATGCTCGAAGAAATAACAAACTCTCTGGCAGATAAATAATAAAAATGTATCTTATTTTTAGTCAAAATATACCTTATTTTTAGTCAGATGGAACTAATGTATGTGCACCCATATTAATTACTGATTTATAGTCCAACAATCCTCAGCTCACTTAATACACGTTATTAATGCTGTAATGTTGTTCCAAATTACATTTCAGCTGGAAAACAACCCTGGGAGGCACCAGGGAATCTTTGGGATAAATACCAGCATGTGCATCACTGTGGCTCCTGCTTCCCTGAAATCATTAATGTCACTGAGTCTGAAGGTGGATCTTTGCACAGAGGAGTTTTTAAGAGGTGAAAAACCTCAAATGTTTTTCTTAGCTCTGCTTCAGCCCATGCACGTTCACACGCAGGGTGTATCTGAGAGATCTAGAAGGGAAAAACCTTTAATCAGGATTATTACAGATGACAGAGGGAAGATTTCTTTAATTAATGGTCCTTGCTGGCAACCTGTGCCACTGTAAAATTAGCTCCAAATTTGTTCTGCCATGTTTATGGGCTCCAGTTCAAAAATCCATGGAGTGTGGAGTGTTTTACAAGCTCCTGCAGCAGCACAGAAAAGCAGGTGGTTGGACTCAGTGTGAGGAGAAAATAAATGCAACCGTTTATCTAGAACAATTTGCAACCCGCCAGGAGAGCTCTGGTTCCAAAGCAGGGACAGCTTCAGGATATCCACGGAGCAGCACAGCTCCAGAGGGACTGGATTTGCACAAAAATCAGCAACAAAATTCCACTGCCAAGGAGAAGGGAAGGGGCACTGCACACCCCTGCTGCCTCTAGCACCAACTCACCTCTCACAAACCTCTCTTTTCCTGCCAGGTTTTTATCCAGCTCTCTGATTTGACATCGTTAATCAAGTCTGTCGGGAACTCTGCAATAGTTAATTAACTAATTAATTGCTTTGCATGCCTGAGTGGAAGGGAAAGCATGGCCAAGGCTGACTTCGTTTAGCACAGAATCCCAGAGTGGGCTGGGCTGGGAGAGACCCTAAAGCTCATCCAGTGCCACCCCCGCCATGGAGGGGACACTTCCACTGTCCCAGGCTGCTCCAAGCCCTGTCCAGCCTGGCCTGGGACACTTCCAGGGATCCAGGGGCAGCCACAGCTTCTCTGGGCACCCTGTTCCCAGATCTCCAGGGATGCCAAGGCTGTAGGGCAAAACAAGATACATATTTTCCTGTGCCTTTCCCCCAGCGCTGAGACTGGTGACAGGTGCTGGAGTCTTCCCATCAGGCTGAACTTTTGGGGATTTAGTTTTTTCTGTTAGGAACACCACAGCCGCCTGGAGCTTGGTCTGATGGTTTCCTCCAATATTCCATTTTCCCCCACAAAATGAAGCATTTTTCCTGCTTCAAATCTTCTTTGGAAAGCTGAATTTAGCCCACCCCCCCCCACAACACAGGTTCTCCCATCACTACAATTCCTTTCCCTGCTGCACAGGTGTGTTCCCAAGGATTCCAGTCTCCAGGAGGGGCCCCCAGAGCGGCTGTTGGGGTCCGTGACTGCAGGAATCAGCGGGTGCAGCTGCAGGTGCAGCTGCAGAACCGTCAGGCACCACGCAGAAGTCCTTCAGGGCTGATAAAACATGTGCTGCATCTGTTCCTGCCACGGCTCTGGGGCTTTGCCTCTGCATCTGTGCAAAGCCACACAAGGAGGAGGCACAGAGCGAGTTTGTTTCCCCAGGCACACCTTTTTCTCCTTTTTGCTGCTGGCTTGGAACCTTTTTTCCACTTTTCCTTTTTTTTTTTTTTTTTTTTTTTAAGTCCCACTGAACCCAAAATCCATTTCCACTGATCTGTTGTTTGGTTTTCTAAGCAACTCGTCTTGACAATTTGGTGGAACTTAGACCTGCTTCAGGGCTGATGGTTCTCAGACTACTTAAAATTCAATCCATGAGGCTTGGGGGCTACTCCACGCTTTTTCCAAGGGGAAGCATCACTCCTGGAAGGAGCTGGAAGTTGTACTATTGGGTTTCTGTACTTTTTTCCAATATTGGAGCATTGCAGGTGAAGTCAAGGCAGAATTTTTATGTATTTCCAGCCCCTTGGTAATGTCGGCCATGGAACATCCCTGCTTTGCTCCTCTTTTGTGTTTGATGAGGAAAAGCTGAGGGAATTGGGATCATTCACCCTGGAGAAGAGAAGCTTTGGGGTGACCTCATTGTGGCCTTCCAGAACCTGAAGGAGCCAAC
>VZTG01006970.1:41943-56807 GCA_013397845.1 Melanocharis versteri | reverse complement strand
CACTCCTGGAAGGAGCTGGAAGTTGTACTATTGGGTTTCTGTACTTTTTTCCAATATTGGAGCATTGCAGGTGACTTTGAGGCAGAATTTTTATGTATTTCCAGCCCCTTGGTAATGTCAGCCATGGAACATCCCTGCTTTGCTCCTCTTTTGTGTTTGATGAGGAAAAGCTGAGGGAATTGGGATCATTCACCCTGGAGAAGAGAAGCTTTGGGGTGACCTCATTGTGGCCTTCCAGAACCTGAAGGAGCCAACAGAAAATGTGGAGAGAAACTATTTGCAAGTGTCTGGAGGGACAGGACACAGGGAATGGCTTCCACTGCCAGAGGGCAGGGATGGATGGGATATTGGGAAGGAATTCCTGGCTGGGAGGGTGGGGAAGCCCTGAGGGTGCCCAGAGAAGCTGTGGCTGTCCCTGGATCCCTGGAAGTGTCCCAGGCCAGGTTGGAGCAACCTGGGATAGTGGAAGTGTCCCTGCCCATGGCAGGGGCTGGCACTGGATGAGTTTTAGGGTCCCTTCCAACCCAAACCATTCTGGGATTTTTATTAGGCTCCTCTTCAGAGCTGTCACCTTTCTGCTGTGCTTTGTTTGTTTTAATGCAAGCAGTTTCTGGGCACGGAATGGGATCAGGGAGCCACAACAGCACGTCTGGAGCTCAGCACCCACAAGATCCTTCATCCTGGATGTGTCATTTCACCCCCTATTCCTCATTTTATTCGTCTCTCATCATCCAAGGAGCGATTCTCACATTGCTTTGCAAACACAGCCGAGCAGCAGCACGTGGGAGATAAAGGTTATTTCTTTGGGATTCTGCCCTAAGCAGAGAACAATATTTCTCTGTCACCCAAAGCCCCTCCCCAGGCTGCAGGGACAGCAAATTTCTCGTGTTCCGGGCCACGCTCCCTGAAGGGCATCACGGAAAAGTTCAGCGCACACAAACTCCACCAGGTTCATTAATATTTAGTCAGTTTAATGTCCTGAACACACCAAATGAACAAGAGGGTCATTGATCCAGCCTCCAGCGCCTGCCTTGGCACGGGCAAACAACATTCAGGGCAGCACAATGGAATTTGGGGTGCGCTGCTGGGAACAAAGAGCGCAGCCCGTATTTGTGGGATGGGGGATTCCTAGGAAACAGGGATCCTGGGAACAGCCTGCCAGGCCCCGTGGGCACAGAGCTGAATGGCAGCTCCCTGAAAAGGCCATCCCTGTGTTTGGGAATGCGGGAGAAGAGAACTGGCCTTTGTCAGGAAGGGCTCTTTCCCACCATCAGGTCTGACCTGGCCGTGTCTCCTGCAGGAATGAGGCAGAGAAAACAAAGGGCAGAATAAGTGAGTCAAGAACAAGACTCCCAAATTTGGGGGTGTTTTTTAAACCACCTTCTGGAGGCTATTCTTATCACAGTGGAAAAAAGTGCTTTCCTAATATATTACAAAATGAGCCTGGCAGACAAAATACCATAGAAAGGAAGTAATGATATGATTTATCTATAATTAGAAAGACTTAGGCTCACACTTTTTTCTGTATCTTGAAGAATAACAGAGATTGGAATCAACAACCTGGATAAAATGAAGATAGCCCTGTGCTGTCTGTAATTTTTCCTACTCCTGGGATTTGCTTCACTTCTTCCTATTCAAAACTTTGCTATGGGCTTGAGATAATTTCTTTACTTCAATAAACTCAGATCTTTTTTCACTCAGGCTTCCCCTATAACCCTTTCTTTTCCTACTACAGGATGAAAAAGCATCTAGATTATACTTTGTGATTAACAATGATCTCAAATCCGAATATATTTTTCCTTTGAGGTGATGAACTAGGGTTTTTTTCTGCATTGGGAAACAGACCAAGGCCTCTGTGATTAAAATATAAGAACCCCAGGATTAAATATGTTCTGTACACAGATTTATCTATCAAACCTCTCTGCACACACGTGCACGCACTGACAACATCACTCAGCCTCACACCAGTGTGAACAAGTTTTGCAGCCAAGCCACATTCCATTAAAAGGAGTTAATTTTCTACAGCCCCACTCAGTGTCCCCCCTCAGGAATTTAGGGCTTGGTTAAATCCAAGTACTTTGAGATTCTATTAAAAAAAAAAAAAAAGCCTTTTTCAAAGCCTCCTAGCAGCCTCCTCCCCATGGCTTACATGAAATGGCACATTTGGGACTCTTGTCATGGTGACCTGAAACAAAATCTGCTGCTCTTGGGCGGGGAAAGCAGGGCCTGAGAGCCAAAATAATGCACTTGGGGAATCTGGCAGGACAGAAAGATGTAGGAAAAGTCAAGCAGATGTAGAAGATGCAGGGCAACGCTGGACACAGTTTCTGGTGGTTTCAACTCGATGTTGTTTTCAAACAAAATTTGCCATCAGCTTTAAGGGCCCAGGATGTGAGCAGAGCACTTCTGAGTCCAGCATGGCAGGGAAAAAGCAGAGGAAAAAGGAAAGCTCAATATCCAGCACACACTGAAGATTAAATATTGCTTCAGTTATTAATTATGTTTGGTACTTAAAGAGAAAAGTCACTTGGATCATTTCCTTCATTCTGGTAATACTCCAGTTATTACATTCTTATGTATTTATGTTTCATTTCGTGAGAGAAAAATTGTCCTAAAACTAAAGAAATCACTTTTGCGAAGATGGCTGACTTGGACTCACATGAGAGCACATCATTCGTCCAGCCCCAAATTAAAAATACTTTAAATGCAAAACAAAACAAAACAAAACAAATTAAAAATTCCCTCAAGAAAACGCATCGTTCAACTCTCAGGAAATGAAAAATCTCCCTGGCATTAAAAACCCAACATCCTTCCTTGACGAAGCCCCACTTGTGCTCCGCTGTAAAACCACCGAAATACCGCCGAGATTTCTATTCGCTCCCAAATTTCGGCGCTTTCCCGTGGGTCTCAAACTCTTTTCTGTGCGAAATCATGCCGGTGATTTCTCGGAAAGCTGGGGCGTTCTCTGCCCCAGCTGCTGTGCAGATACTCGCGAAAACGAACCGCGGCCGCTCCGCCGGCCCCGCGTTCCAACCGGGATTGTGCCACCTGTCCCCGTGCTCGTGGGGCTGTTTCCATTTCCAGCTCGTCCCCAGCAAATTCCACCTCCAGCACCCGGAGCACTTCAAAAGGGATCGTGTGCATGGGGGAACGTGCCCCGGAGCCGGGGGACCTGCATCTGTTCCCAGCTTTAAATCTTCTTTGGCAGCGCCGCGTTAAAGGCTCCTGGAGCGGGGAGGGATCGATGTTACCGCGTCCAGCAGCACCACAAAATTCCCAAATTCCCTCACTCCACGGTTTTCCGGGCTGTTAGCACCCGACTCTCGGTTGAGGTGTGTTAAATTGTGGCAGACAGGCCATGGCTCTCTTCGTAGGGTGAAAGTCTAATAAAAATATGCTGATCTGCAACGCCACTAGTGAAAGGGATTTTTTTGTTAATTACGGCTGAAAACGGAGAATCTCCAAATGTTTTACACACATCTGAATTCTCTATGGGGTTCGGTGCAGAACAGATTCTAAAAGTGGGTTTTTTTCTGGTTTTTCCACTTTGCTAGGATGCTCTCAGCAGTACTTCATCTCTAACCAGTGCCCGTGAACCTGGCCAGAGAAGAATTCAGCTTTTTTATATCTATAAAAAGCAAACCAGAGGCTAATTTGACACATATTTCATCTCCCCAGCCCTCACTGAAGAGAGAACCTCAGCCCTTGGTGGTTGTTCCTCCTCCTCCTCCCCCAAAAGCAGAGCCTGTGCAGAGCTGCCAGCTCTCATTCTTTTGGAATGAGACACTCTCATTTATTGTCTCAATTTCAGTCTGCCCCAGGCCCAAAATAAAGGCAGTCACCATTGATTTCAGGAGGATATTTAGAAACATTCCAATTCTTTCTGAGTCAATTACACGACCATAAATTGGCAACTCAGTAAATTTCCTGCTGGGGATTTGGTTGTTGCACCAACACCTCCTGCTCCCTTCACCCAAACTTTCAGTTTTTGACAAAATAATATATAAAAGTGGGGGGCAGTGAGTGGCAAAGGGGACAAAGGAAGCTCCCTGCCCTTCAGCAAACTTAAAAATGTCCCACCACGTAGCAGGAATGGCCCAAACAATATAAAATATTCCTGATTACATTTTTAAGCTATTTCCCCTTGGTCGTGCAATTCGTCAGGGAGAAAGAGCAGAACGAAATAATAAATCCAGCTACAGCAGAGACACAACTTCTGACCGCTGGAGCTCTTTGATGTGCACACAAACAAGTGCAGTGCAGATGCTTGGCTTTTCCACTTGCCAGCAAGCTCGGAGCAGATGGGATGGAAGGAGGATTCCAAAAGTGCTGCACATAAGGACAGAGATCCCCAGAGGTGCTAATAATCCTGATTTTCCTCCGGAAGATGCTGCACCTCGGCTGTTTGATCAATAATTTCACATCTGAGCAACTTGTGGGATGCAAAGCAGCTTCTGCTGCTGGGTTGTGTTTAAAAAATACCACAACTAAAAGCTCTGGTACCACAGGACTGAAGAAAGATCTGTGCTGGAAGATGAAGTGAACTTTGAGACAGCATCACTTCGGCAAAAAAAAAAGTCAAAAAAAGGCAGGGAAATGAAAACAAAATTTTAAAAGTACAATTGTTTTGAAAAGCAGCTCCAAATGGCCACACCAGCACCAGCTGGGCATGGAAATGTGGACACAAAGCACAAAAACTCACGTGGCTCCTTCTCACACATCCCATGCAGAAGCAAGGGAATAAAGGAGCCGTTTCAGATGTTGTTCAAGCACTATCAGCATTTTCCCTGCTATTTTAATCGTGTTTACTACAGTAATGCCTGAAGAGCCAGCCATGGAGAGACTCATTTGATTACATGGAGGCATAGTTAAGTCCCCGCTTATTTTCTAAGCAGATGCTGCTCATGATTTTCCTGCTCATATTTGATCATTTCTTCAAATAACAGCTATAACTGAGAAAAGAATTGAGAAAACATTCTGTGACAGATTTTCGTGTTCTGGATTAACTGGAAAGCATAATCTGATCCTGGAGTCGTGCTGTCGAGGAGTGATTTGACACATCACTTCCATCTGAGTGCTTTATTTCCTGCCTGGATGGGGGAGCAAACACTTTTAACTGGACATAATCACACATGGATGTGAGGCACTGCTGGGCCAGGGGCTAAATTGCATTTTGCTGCTTGTGGCACTGAGGCTTCTCTCCCAAGGACTCACTTAAAATGCAGCACAGCTAAAGAAATGCAATTTTCCACCACATTCTGGAAGTATTGGCACACATGGAAAGTGGTCAGGAGGGTGCTCAGGGCACCAGGTAAGTTCTGCATCAAATTCACCAAATCTGGATCTTTTGGGGATTTATTCAAACTAAACTCCACTGGTGACAGAAGCGGAGAAGATCTGATATCAACAGATGACAAAACTATTGCGAAAGGGTTGATACCACGATTAAAATAGCTTTTAAAATCAACTAATTAATTAAAAAAAAAAAAAAGCCAACCCAAAAATGAGCTTAAGATTTATGTTCCATCTTCCTCTGAGCTCTTTTCCTTCAGTGCATTAATCAAGCTAAAAGCAGGGCAGGGATGGTTGTTTGCATAAGCCCAGTCAAATATATTTTAGCTGTTGCTGTTGAAAGCAAAAAGAATTATTTTGCAGGAACCGAAGCTCAAACATTATAATACATGCAAAAAAGGCGGCCCAATTAGATTCCTTTATCCCCAGCATATGGCAGAGAGGTACATGCTATGCACTAATGTCTCTGCAGAGCTATTTTGGGACCTATGAGGCTGCAATCTGAGAGGAGTGGTGACAGATCCACAGGCACAACTGGGTTACATTCGTCAGGGATGCGCCTGGAGAGCTCCTCGCAGCCAGGAACTTCACAGCGAGGAGCAGAAACTTCCCCAGCGCCCGTGCTCCTGACGTTTGCTGGGAATTGAGAGGCCAGGAGGAATGGTCAGTGGACAGCAAGCTTCCCAGTGGGGAAGCGTGACCAGTTCGTTGGCTCTTCACAACCTGGGAGGTGACATCAGTGACAAACAGGGATGAGACCACCCTTTATCTCTTCACAGACTTTTTGCCTGTGAAGATTTTATGCATTCAGGTTTAAATATTCAGCTTCGGCGTGCATTAATGTCTCTGCTTTAGTCTAAACTTGGGTTAAACTTTAATCAGCAGAGAGAAGGCACTGAGCCCTCTCAGCATCGGTGTTGCTTCCAACGCTCGCTCCAGTCTGACAGCGCAGCAGGATAAATATCTGAGGGATGGATATTCCATTTACACAGGAGTAAACAGGTTCTTTCAGAGAGGCAGCTTCAAAGCTTTGTAAAAACCTGCAAAGAAATCCGAGTTCCTCTGAAAACAACGGCAAAATTCCCTGAGATTTGGACAGGGACAGGATTTCATCACGGGGGCTGGAAATCGATGTTTAAGGTCTCTTCCAACCCAAACCATTCCAGGATTCTCAGATCCTGGGAATTCAGCAGACAAGCTCAGAGGCTAACCTACATAATCTGTGGCTGATAATCTGCAGGACAGACCTCATTTTGCTATGGCAAATTTATTCAGGATGGGGAGGAGAGGTCAGGATGTGCAGTGCAAGGAGAATTCCAAGTAGGAATGGGCTTGATGGTCTTTCCTTGATGATGGACACACAGAGGGTTTTTCCCTGTTCTATTCTATTCCTTTTCCCAGCTATCTTGGCAAAGACAGAACTGTCCCTGCTCCTTTGTCACTTTTCTCAACAGGGGAAGTCACGGCCCATCACAGGTCTCCACCTCTGTTAGGAAGAAAATAACCAGATCCTATTTCACCCTTAAGTGAAATAGGTTTAAATACATTTATGGAATGTCATCCAGCTCCCGGGAGATTACAGAGGAGGGAGAGGGAGAATCTGCAGCTTGGGATGATCAAGTGCCAGAGGGCTGAGAGCAGAGACCCCCATCCCTCCATGGCTCTGGACACTCCCTCAGCCACCTGCCTGCAGCGAGGGATGGGGCACGGAACAGCCACCTTTCCCCATGGATCCCGAGCTCTGGGAGCAGGGATGGTTTACAGGACAGGCTCTGTCCTTCCCAGAGCAGCAGCTGCACTCCAGCCCATGCCAGTGGGGTTGGACAGCCCAGGGACAAGGTCATGGAGGGGAGAGGGAGGGAAGGTTGGCAGGTACTGAGCACCCTCTGCTCGGCGTGAGATGGGAATATGAGATTAGTGACACTGACAGATCAAACGGCACAATGGTTCAGAAACAATAAGAAAACATAAATCCTGTTTGTTTCTCCTAAATGACTTGATAATTATTGTTCCTGATCCAGCCTGAGAACTCTATCCTTAGGGAACAGCCCCTACCAGCTCAGGTGCCCCACACTGCACCCTGAGCCCTTCTCAGATTCGTAAGCAAACACTAAAAACAGTTAAAATGCGAATTGATGCCTCCTATGTGAGCTCAGAGAAACAGAACTGCTCTTTTCCTTGTAAATGCAAACCCAGCTTTATCTGTTATTGATGCCAAGGAGTCGTTATCTGCGCATCCGTTTGATAAAAACATCACAACTTTAATTGCAAAATAATCTTGTACAAGGCAGGGTTATTCCGAGTGCTGAGTTCTCTCTCTCACTTCAGCTCCTCAGAGGGTACTTTCTGGAAGGATTTGCATGGCAGTCAAAGCATGCAAAAATTTATAAATACCAACACAGATGCCAACATGTCGGGAGAAATGTAGTTATAACATTTGAAAGCTAGGAAGAAATTAATGTTGATCCTGATTGGAACAGTCACTGTATTTGCAGTGTCTGGAGGTTTAAAAAAAAAAAAACAAAAAACAACAACAACATAAATTCAGTTTGTAGAAAATTCTCCATGTCCCAAACTCCATTTCTTGGCCCCAGCATGGCAGTGTTACAGGAAGAGAAGAACAGTTTATTTAAAACAGTTCCAGGATTTAAGGCTGAGCTGACATAACTAATTTTTCCATCCAAACACTGCCGGCTCCAACACAGGCATCAGCTCCAAATCAGCCATCCTGGAAGTTGGGCCCGTGCTAAGAGCAGACAGAATTCATGTTCCTGCTGGTGGGATTGCACAAATCACCACAGGCTGAGGAAGAGCAGAGCCTCTCCCCAAGATCCTCTCCCCAAAACCTCGTGGTGTGGCTGTTTCAGACTTTAAATAATTCCCAGAGCACCTGAGGCTGCGGAAACTCCCTGGTGTATAAACAAAACTCTGTCTGAGTGTGCAGGTGGAAGGAAAGGGAAATTTTCTGTACAGCAATGCTTTCAAAAGATTTTAAATACCTCATGCCTACTACTTAATTAATTTCCTAACAGAGCACTTAGTGCTGGGGAAAGGGATGAAGGGATAAGGGATGAAGCTGCAGGATTTACTCACAGCCCAAGGCAAACTGTGAAGAGTGTTCTCAATGGTACAACAAAATCCAGCATCAGGCTAAAACAAACACTTCAGGTGGGATTTGGGAAGGAATTGTTCCCTGTGAGGTGGGGAGGCCCTGGCACAGGTTTCCCAGAGCAGCTGTGGCTGCCCCTGGATCCCTGGAAGTGTCCAAGGCCAGGCTGGACAGGGCTTGGAGCAGCCTGGGACAGTGGGAGGTGTCCCTGCCCACGGCAGGGGGTTTGAATGGGATGACTTTTAAAGGTCCCTTCCAACCCAAACCACTCAAGGATTCCACAAACTTTTATTTCAGCATTTCTAAACCCTTCCTCGTGTAATTAGAGAACAGTTTGCCAAGCTGCCACGTTAAAAAAAGTGCATGCAGAGAAACAAAGTCACACATCTGGGAAAAGAAAAGGGAATCCTGGCCCCCAATTGCCTTCCTAGGTACCTGAAGCTCTCCTCACTGGCAGTGGGATTGTCCCCACCAGCGCTTGCACACCGATGGCAACGCTGCTCTGCAAGTAAAGCATCCCCGTATCAGGGTGAAATCAGCCAGATCCTGCCTCCCACAGCCATCACAACCACAAAACAAGAGTTTGCCTTTTGTCATTAACTCAGTGCCGTTGCCTTTTCCCATTAGTTCAGTGCCACTGTGTGCAGGACGCAGCGGAAGCGGGGACAGCTGAGCCAGAGCAGTGTCAGGACACATTAGGGCTCGTCAGGGCTGCTCAGACTAAAGCCTTCAGGACTTTGTTTTGCTGGCAAAGGTGAAAACTTAGTTTAGCTTCTAATGCCTTCTTATCCACCCAATAGAACCCCATGGGTTGAACAGCCAATAAAAAAAAAGAAATGGCAAACACAAAAATTTAGGAGTTTTTCACTTTATCCCTTTTGTCTTTGCTGGCAACACAATCCTTCTACCATTTTAAACCCAGCTTTCATGAAACAAGCTAAAGGTGACTCTGATTCACTGGGTTAAAGAAAAAGTATCACAATCTCTCTGTTTTCAGTTTTATGTGTTTTGGAGAACCTGTAAATTTAGGTGTAAATACTCTAAAACCATTCTGATGAACAGATTTAGGTGACACATTATTATTCTGCAGGGCAGGATGAGACAGAGCCTCTATTTTCTCTCTTCTGTCTGTGAGAACGGTTAAAAATGTAAATTTAAAAAAACAAATGCTGATAAACAGCTTAAATTAGTTTTGATCTTAGCCAAACATGGAGCTCAGGCCTTTGAAATGGTGACTGCAGTTTTAATTTGCCCCGGGCTTTGGGCAGCTCTGTGGGGATGGGGATGGATGGGGACATCAAGCCATGGAATTCAACAGCATGACCAGGAACAGCCCCAAGGTCGGCTGAAACGGGGTCCTGGGCAGGAGCTGGAGGGAACATGGCCCCTCTAGAAATATTTTTTAATAAAAATCTCTCTGAAAACTAAAATGCATTTCCCTGGTTCCTGCCAGACAGGGGCTCTGGGCAGTCACTCAGCACCGAGCAGAGCCACCAAGAGCTTGTTCAGCAACTCAGTTTGTCCAAAATCATGACAATCTACAGACTCCTCACTAAATCAAACAGGCAAACAAACCCAGGGATTTCTGATAAATGTGTTCCAGAAGGCATCCAGAAAGATCAAGGCTTACACGTTTTCACAATACATCAATTGCTGTGTTTAAATTTAAAAAGCATGTGAAGTAATGGAGTTCTACATCTTCCTCTGAAGATGTGTCCAAACAGAAATGAACTTTGCTACGCAATAGCAAGGGGTTATATATTGATTTTGGAGGCCAGGCTATCCATGCTTCTCTACAAACGTCACACATTTCACAAAGGGCTTAATGCTATTTACACTGCATTAGAGATGGACAAATTGGTTTGGGCAAAACGTGCCAAAGCTCAAACAAATTCAAGGGCTGAAAAAAGTCTGGTCACTTCTTACCACACACATTCCTTGCCTGTGTCTGATTCCAGGTACTAATCCAGAGCAGTGAGATCCTGGGAGGGTCTCCTGCTGGATGACCAGAAGCAGAAAGCAGCAGAGCTCAAGTTGGTGCTGAGCCTGAGCTTCAGGGGGTGTTTGGGTCCAGATCCATTTCTGGGTGACAGCTCTGTAAACATCTTGAGCAAACACATCTTAGGAAGTGCTCAGCCCCTTCTGGCTGCCCTGGGAAGTTGAGTGACTTTGAAAAGGCAGCCAAAGTTTTGGGATCGTGTCCATGTCACAGAAGTTTGCGGCAGAGATCTGCTGGATGAAGTCCATCCTCATGATCACACAGTGCTTCCCTTTAAAGAGCATCATCACACCCCTAAGCCACTGAACATTTACTTGCTGCCAAACACCCAAAGGCACACACTCAAACCCTAAAAAGGAATCAGAAAATCTCGCCACCCCGCTCGCTTCGTTTTCCCAAATGTTATTTTTTGATGGAACTCTTTGAAGCTCCGCTTTTCCTCGGAACATCCTGGAGGACGGAGCGTGTCAGAGCAGCACATCCACACTCCTGATTGTCAGCTCCTGACTCTGAACCCAGAACTCGGTTCAGCGTGGCCATGAAATCCCTGCTGTCCTCTAAATAAAGTTTCCATCGCAATAGTTCAAAGCCACGGTGCCATATGCTGAATGACACGAATAGCTTGTTCGTCTTTATAATTAACCTCAACTCTCTTGACTTGTCTGCCTGCTCGGTGGTGTTCGGCTGCTTCTCTCCAGCCTGGTGTGATCAGAGCTGTGCAAATCTATCTGGAAACTTCTCCTCCACCAAGGTCATCCCATCCCCGCTCGGGATCAAGCAGGAAAAAGGCCCACGGCACTGACCCCACTTGTTTTCCCTCCTCACTCGGAATTCTCTCCTTCCCTGACACCCTGGGTTTCATCTCCATAAGCCAGTCCATAATCCATTTCAATGGCTCTTCTGAGCTATTTTTAATCTTAAAAAGCCCCATCAGTTTGTGGTGTCACGGGGAGTCTCTTGTTCCTTTGAAACAAGGACTGAAATAAAGCAGCTCTTCCCTTCTTACGTAGATAATTGTTGGTACTTTCGAAGACATTTGGGGGATTTATTAATTATTTATGCTTTTTTCTCCTTTCTCCCTTTCACTCAAGTGAAGCCACACACTAATATCTAATTTCTGCCTTTTACTCTTTCAAAGAATCACAGAATCCCAGTGTGGGTTGGAAAGGACCTCAAAGCTCATCCCAATCCACCCTTGCCATGGGCAGGGACACCTTCCCCTATCCCAGGCTGCTCCAAGCCCCGTCCAACCTGGCCGGGGACACTGCCAGGGATCCAGGGGCAGCCACAGCTTCTCTGGGCACCCTGTGCCAGGGCCTCCCCACCTCACAGGGAACAATTCCTTCCCAATATCCCATCCATCCCTGCCCTCTGGCAGTGGAAGCCATTCCCTGTGTCCTGTCCCTCCAGCCCTTGTCCCCAGTCTCTCTCCAGCTCTCCTGGAGCCCCTTTAGGCCCCAGAAGGGGCTCTGAGCTCTCCCTGGATCCTTCTCTTCTCCAGGGGAACATTCCCAGCTCTCCCAGCCTGGCTCCAGAGGGGCTCCAGCCCTGGGAGCATCTCCGTGGCTCCTCTGGATTTGCTCCAGCAGCTCCAGCTCCTGCTGCTGTTGGAGCCCCAACCTGGATGCAGCTCTCCTGCTATTTCACCTCCATATTCTCCCTGAGCTGGGGAAGCCAAGGTTCTCCATCTCCCCACGGCTCTGCCCTCAGCTCCTTCATGGATCAGCACCAATTCTCTCAAAAACCACTGATATTTTCCCTGCTTTATCTGCTCATTGACCAGGAGTTCCTCAGGACAAGGCAGTCCCCAAAACCACGGAATGAACGACGGAAGCACCAGAACCACGCTGGATTTTGCACTCCCTCCCTTCCCTGCAATCCTCTTAAACGTTATCACTGAAAATATCCATCTTCATGATCCTCCATTTTATCATTCACTTTGAATAAACTACATTTCTGGTTTTCTCTTTCTCCCTCCCCCTGCTTTCCCCACGTCCTCATTCTCCATTCCTGAACTTTCTCCCCTTTTCAGCAGCAAATATGAGAAAAAGGGGGGAAAGAGGTGAAGTGGAGGCAAAGCCAAACATTTGGAATATCTTCCCTTTAAAGACACTAATATAAAGGCATTCTCCCCATTCAGCAAGAACAACAGAAGGAAAAGCAATTGAAAATATCCAAGAATTGTCACAATTTCCTCATTTTTAACCATCCCTAGAAAATAAACGGGAGCTATTCAGCCATGAGTACATTTCACTGAAGTGACACTTAACAATCCAAAAATATGGCATTTCATTTTGCATTTCTCTCTGAGCAGGAGATAATTTCATGTGTGGCTGCCGCAACAGCTGCACTGGTCCCCAAAAATTCCTTGTTTGAGAGGAAAAAAGGGTTAATCATGCTGGATTCAGGTTTTTGGGGTGTTTTTTCTTTGGTTTAAAGTCAGACTTTCACATTAAAAATATTACTAAAATTGATTTTCACAGACAAATTATATCCAAATTGAAACGCCATTTTCTTCATCCATCTGAGGCTGAAGATGGATTCTATTGCCACAAAACCAGAATCTTTTACCTCCCACAGCTTGGAAATCACCTGGGAAGAGCTGAACACTGATAATTCCTGCTGACTCCACATTTGGAGGTTAAGATCCAAGTTTAATCAATCCACTGAAAACAATGCCTGGATCCAAATCCAGCTGCTGCTCTGCCAGGGAAAATAATCATTTCACCTGTTCCACGCTGGGGTTTGTAGAATATTAAATCCTCCTCTTTTGTTTCAGCCACTTTTGCCAGCAAAGGAGGGAAAAACAGGGAAAATCTCAATGCAGACCCAGCATCTCGCTGGCACAGCCAAGGAGGGACTCATGGGGTGAATCATGGAATTATTGAGGTTGAAAAAGACCTTTTTAGATCCTCTAATTCAACCACAATAAAACATTTCTCCATTTGAACCATTAAAGTGGGCCATGCTTCCTTCTGGTTCTTGGATATGAGGTGAGGTGGAAGGGGCTGCAAAGGGAGAACCCCACAACACCTCCCTCGGCCTGAAGAACCTCAAGGATCATCTCAAGGTCTTTTACAGAGAAAAAAAAGCTGCATTTCTAAATTAAAACCAAAAAAAAAAATCACCTAAGTAAAGATGCAAATATTTTCTGTATTTCTTAATAAATTGTATGTGGTACAAACAGCAATTTCAGGGCCACAAGCAGCAAGGCAGAAAGGTTCAACACAATCTGCAGCTTGGTCACTGACAAATATCCCCTCTAACTCTGAAAAACATTATCTTTTAATAGCACGAGAGATCAGCCATAAAGTTTCGCTTTAACCTTGTTTCCCTTCCATGCGATTTTTTATTTACTTAGATAATATTAAATATTTGATGCCATAAAATGTGTTCTTGACCTAATAGATCTTTAAATATCTCCCTTTTCTGACCGATATCTGTGTCCCTGTGTGCTGGCCAAGTTCAAACACAGTCTAAACAACTTCCTGGCTTCACCGTGCATTAAAACAGCTGCCAGCCCTGTGCTTTTTTGCTCTCTCTCACAGTTCCAACTGCTCCAAAAGCATTAAATTTCCACTCATGTATAGTAACAGGGACATAAATACAAAAATCTGCGATAGTATGGAGACATCCCTATATTTTTTGGTCCCTTATTGTTTAAACACTTCGCTAAACAGAGCAATACATTCAATTTCCAGTAGAATATGACAGGAATGTGTGTTATTTTTGAGTAAGGGTATAGCTTGATGTGATATTTAAGCAAAGATGGCTGCACGAAGATTATTTCCTGGAAATCAATATTCCACGGGGGAGAGCTGATGTCTCAAGTACATGGGAGAGTCATTGACTCCAGCTGCCTGTGACGCGGAAAACAAGTCTACATGGAGGCTGTTGGGGCTGGAAATAAAAGTATGGGAATATGGATTTTTAGATGCATTGTGGAGTTCACAATCGCAACACTCCGCTTGAGACAATCCCGGGAAATTAACGTCCTGTATATCGCACACATCACTGCAAATCTGTTCCACAGAATCACAGGATCGTGAAGATTGGAAAAGAGCTCCAAGGCCATCGAGTCCCAGCTGTGCCCAATCCCCACCTTGTCACCAGCCCAGAGCACTGAGTGCCACCTCCAGGAATTCCCTGGACACCTACAGGGATGGGGGCTCCAAACCTCCCTGTGCAGCCCCTGCCAAGGCTGGCCAACCCTTTCCATGGGGAAATTCCTGCTGCTGTCCACCCTGAGCCTCCCCTGGCCCAGCCTGAGGCCGTTCCCTCTCCTCCTGTCCCTGTTCCCTGGGATAAGATCCCAAATTCCCCCCGGCTGCCCCCTCCTGTCAGGGAGTTGTGCAGAGCCAGAAGGGCCCCCTGAGCCTCCTTTGCTCCAGGTTGAGCCCCTTCCCAGCTCCCTCAGGAATTCTCCAGCCCCTTCCCAGCTACCTCAGGAATTCTCCAGCCCCT
>VZTG01006970.1:29948-41451 GCA_013397845.1 Melanocharis versteri | reverse complement strand
CCCCTGGGCTCGTGTCCAGCCACTGCCACCAGCACCCCCAGGGCCTTTCCCAGCTTCCCAGCCCCTCTGCCCCAGCCCGGAGCTGCAGAGAGTCGCTGTGACCCCAGGGCAGGAGGTGGCACTCGGCCTGGCTGTACCCCACGGCTCCGGCCTGTCCAGACCCCTCTGCAGAACTTCCTGCCCTCCAGAGATCAACACCCCACCCAACTCGGTGTCGAAGGCAGATTTCCTGAGCGTGCCTCATCCCCTCACCCGGATCACCAACAAAGACATCAAACAGGGCTGGCCACTGACCCTGGAGGACACCACTGGTGACCGGGCACCAGCTGGATGTGGCACCACTCCCACCACTCCCACCAGCCAGTTCTCAACCCAGGAAGAGTGATCCTGTCCTGTGGGCTGCAGCTTCTCCAGGAGACGCCGTGGGAGATGCGTCCCAGGCCGTGCTGAAGCCCAGGGGGACACAGCCACAGCCTTTCCCTCCTCCACCAGCCGCGTCACCCGGCCATGGAAGGAGCCCGTGAATGCTGCTGCTCGACCAGCTGCATTTCCAGAAGATACTGGTGATGTTTGCCAGTATTATTTCCATGAGGTGAGAGCCTAAAATAGAGCGGTGGGTGTAGCAAATTCCCGGGATATTCTCCTCTGTGCTGCTTGCATCACAGGCTGGAAGAGAGGATGAGGCAGCGGCCTCATCCCAGAGTCAGGAATGTGACAGAACGGCCCAAGGCCAACTCTGAATTACACGCTAATTTTTTTTCTTTTTTTTTTCTTTTTGTTAATTACAAACGTTTCTGTATTGGGAAAGTGGGACGCAGTTAATGTGTAATTAACTCGTTTGGGCAAGTCAGAGCCCTCTGCTGAAAACTCCACCTCCTTTTATCTGATCCATCCACGCCCTTGAGTGCCTGCAACGCGGCATGGGATGCGTGGGATTGCTCTGATGGCAGATTCCCAACTTTACATAATGTAAACAAAACAGCTCCATTCAGCAACTCCTTGCCTCTCCTGTAAAATTGCTTCAAGACCCAGGAGTGCAAGAAAAATCAAGCCATGGCCTATAAGGCAGAGGAAAAAGAAATTAAATCACTTTTAAAAGAAGGTCTCTGGGGTGAGGGCAACACCAAAGCAGAGCAAATTCCAAGAAAGGGATTTTATGCTGTTTAAAAAGAACAACAAACTCAACCAGCTGAACCCAAAGCTCCCCAGTGCCAGGGGCAGTGCTGGGAAGTCTGAACCCACAAATGGTTCACCACCAGTGGAAATAACGTTTGTCCCTCGCTCTCCAGCCGAGCAGGAAATTACACTCGGGAATCTGAAAGTTTTTTAAGATGCTTTAAAAGCGTAATTAGGTGTTCAGGGTGCCAGCAAGGACCCTCCATGCTCAGAAATGGAGATTTGCTAAGGCAGAAGTCCAGAAACCCCAGGCACAAAGCTCATTTAATGTCTCCGTGGCCACTCGGCAGCTCCAGCGCTGGGACAGCAGAGGTAATAACGAAATTCCAGTGAGGATCCATCTGCTGAAGGGCTGAAAATGAGGGCCTTTGCAGGGATCCTCCCTGGGCTAAGCCAGGCTGGGTTTAATTAGTGAGGTGTTAAGGCACCTGAGCAGCAAACACCGTCACATCTCCTGGCTCTTCTCAGAGGCAAAACTGAGGGGATTCCTTTCCTTCCCCCCGTTCCCGATTAAAGCCGGGTGAAGCAGCTCCTTCCTCATTAAACCAGCCAAGAGCAGATGGCTTGAGCTGGCTGGAGCTGGGTTTGGGGACCTTCTGAGCGACAGCAGGTGGATTTATTTGAAGAGCAAGTCCTGGGGGGAGCGGGAGGACACGAAGGATTCCGTGCGGCAGTTGGAGATGGTTTGGGGGGAAGGACGCGTCGTTTCCTGCAAACAGGAGCTGACTTGCCGTGCTAAATCTCTCCCAGGCAGCGTGTGCACGCTCCTGCCGCTCTGATCCGAGCAGGAACCTCGGGAGGAACCGCGTGGAATCTACAAATGGCAAAAGGAAACGTCCCCAGCTGATCGCTCCCCGTGCAGGATCGCTCCCTGGTACTGCTTCCGTGTTTTCATGTCACCGTCTTGGCACTCCGAACATTTGTCTTTGGCACTTCAGATATTTCTGACTGCTTTCTCAGCCTCTAGTGCTGGAAGAATTTTACCTAAAAAGTGAAGAGAAATTCATTTTTCCTTTCCTTTTTTAACTTTCCATAGTCTTGGCAGCAAACTGTGTCATGATGATGTTGGCAACAACATATTTGTGGCAGAAGGAAGAAAGAGAATCATAAAATATATGAAAGAAAAAGTTGACATTTTAATGAAATACCTTGTAACTTCTTGGAAAAAAGTTATTAAAATGCAGTCAGTTTATAGCTGTTTGTGCAGATAGGAGGAGGAGGAGACTTGCTCCTGAAGCCTGTAATAAAAATCGCTTGCTACCCAAAAGTAATAGTGGCTAGAAATTGTTTTCAAAATTCATGGCTGGAGAGAATTTTAGACTTGGGACATTCTGGGCTTTTCTGAGCACTGGAAGATTGCTGGCACATGCCTGAGGTTTGGGAGAGCAGCCTGACTCATTCCTCAGAAGAAGGAGCAGAATGATGGAGCATCTCCTGCTCCTTCCCAACGGCTACCGGAGCTGGCACTCGCTGCTCCCACAGCTCCAAATGAGAGAGTTGATCTCAAATGCTGCTCTGCCAGATCATGGAATCAGAGAATATCCTGAGCTGGAAGGGACCCACAGGATAATCAATCCCAACTCCAATGGTTGCCAATATTCCCAGCCCCTGCAAAGGTTTTGTCTGCCTTTGGAGGATGCAGCTCTGTGGACACTCAAGCCCAGGGATTCCTCCTGTTCGTCTTCCTGCCGTCGCATCCAACCTCTGGAGTCACACATCTCATTCCAATATGTCACAAATCCCAGGAAAAGCCTCTTATTGCAAAGCCAGTGGCTCTGGCATCAGCTGCATCATCTGAGGATAACAGAGCATCCACACCTGGATTTTCTTCACAGAACGTGAACAGTCCCAGCCATGGATTTATCAGGGGGTGAGGAGAAGGAGTGGAGCACTGGGAGAGCTTTACTCCCATCTTTCCCCCCCTCAAACTGGGCTGTGTATAAAAATAAAGGGCAAAGTGTGATCACTGAACTGTCAAGTACATGGGACAGTCACCAATTAATGTTCAAAGCAGGACCTCAGAACCTCCCTGTGCCATAAAGGGATTTCCAGGCCCGAACAAACCTGCCTGGTTTCCTGCCTCACGTTTCCAAAATTAATTACAGGTAAATCTTGGAAAAATTACCCTTCCCATTGGTTTCAGCCATGGCTGTAGGAAGGAGAGGTGTTGCATTTCTGGATGGATTCTGACATTTTGATTTAATTCCAAGCCAAATAAACTCCCTGCTGTGTTCAACCAGACTCCATGATGAAGAGCTGAGATATTTCTTACATGGTTTGATACCATAAAGCAAAAAAAAAAAGAGTTTCAAATGGAAGAGTCATTTCATTATTGGAATAATAAGGACTGCAAGAATTCTGCAGAAATACAGTTTTTAACACAACTGGAATTTCCGCCCCTCTCCAGAATCTGAGATCAGATCAGCAGCTGTTGTGTTCAATGCAAACCTGACAGAAAACAGAGAGGAACGTGCAATAAAAGAGGCGTTTGCAGCAGGATCAGCTGCCTGACCCATACCACAGCTCCCGGGCGGGCACGTGAGCCCAACCAGAGCAGCTCCCACTGCCACTTAAGGCCACTCTCATTACGTTTAATGAGCTTTAGTTTCAGCTCTGGCAGAGACCTGGCAGTCTCTGCTGGGTCTCTCAATTACTGGGTTCCCTGGGTGTCCCACCACTGCAGGACATGTCCAACCCCAGGCAGAGGACTGGCTGTGACTCAGGGACCTGCACTGCTGCTGGGGCTCCTCCCTGAGAGCTCTGGGGCAGGGGGGCACTTCCCTGGCTCAGGACAGGAGGGGCTGGAGGAGATCTGATCCTGTAGGAAGTTTTCTGCCTCCCCAAACAGGGTCTGGAGTTAAAGTCCTGCGGGGCAGTGACCGTCCCTCACCGTGTGTTTGCTCAGGGCTGAGCAGAAAATGTGCCCAGCCTCACCTGTGCCACCATAACTCCAGACAGATCAGCTTCTGCCACGAGGCTGATGTACAACTGGATCGTGGAATGGTTGGGGTTAGAGGGGATTTTAGAGTTTATCTCACTGCAAACCCCCAGGGACACCTCCCACTATCCCAGGCTGCTCCAAGCCCTGTCCAGCCTGTCCTTGGACACACACTTCCAGGGATCCAGGGGCAGCCACAGCTTCTCTGGGCACCCTGTGTTTCAGGTTTATTATTAGGACGTAACAGTTCCAAAAATTATCCTTAAAGATTTCCAGGATAATGCTTCTTCTACAACCAGACCAATGGAACACCAGACATATAAATATTACACACTGGCATAAAATATCCTACACAGAGGAGCAGCAAAGTGCCCACCCAGCACGGATACACTTACGGGATTCTGGGGATTGTGTTCCTGCCTGGAGCCGCAAAAGCAGAACAGAAATAGAGCACAAAAAAGCAGAACTCTGATCAATTATTGGCCCTGCAGAATCCAGACTGCTTTGGCAGATCAGCTGAAAATCTCACAGCCTGGAAAAAAGCCTCGGTAACCAAATACATTTTCTTTTATTGGCAGCTACTGATAAAGATTTCAAGCCCTGGGCTGGATGGGGGGAATTTAAATGCACTTTGACCATTAAAACTCTGGGTCACCACCAGGCTGGACTAACGCCAGTTTGGGAAGGCTTTATGTTATTTTTGTGTCATTTGTGTTCTGTTCAAGAACTTTGTTATTAATTATCGTACAAACTTCAGTTAAAAACCAATTCATGCCACAATTATTGTATCAGTTCTACTGCCTAATTAAAAACTGCTGAGTGATTGGAATTCCAATATGGTGATACAGGCATGGGCTGCAATCCTAAGCAAATACGAGTGTGAAGTTACTGAACAAAAGATTATCTGAGCTTTAATATTGACTGGCAAAACTCTTTCACTCTGGATCATTAACTTCCAGCCCTATTATTACCCACAAATGCCCAATTTCTGCTAATTCCCAACGCTAATTCCTTTTAATCATTATTTTGTATATATTGTGTTAAGGCTTTTCACTTGTTTACATTTGCATAATTATAGCAATTGTCTTCTAAGCTTCACTCTGCTGAAATCATTCTCATTTGGGATTTAGCCCGTTTTTAAAGATTAGTCGACTTCTGTAGAGCAACATATCTGGGATTGGTGTTGCCTGGGCCTTGTGTAAGTCAGAGCAAGCACGAGGAGCAGTTTGGAAGAGCCAGGGAAGGGCCAGAGTGGAATATCCACTGAGACACCCTGACCATGGACCAGGGCTCCCTCCAAGCCCCAGTTTCAGCTCACAGGGACAGAGCTCAACCCTGTGACCTTCTGTAGAGCAAAGTATCTGGGATTGGTGTTGCCTGGGCCTTGTGTAAGTCAGAGCAAGCACGAGGAGCAGTTTGGAAGAGCCAGGGAAGGGCCAGAGTGGAATATCCATGCGCTCAGCAAAGGAGATGTGAGTACAACAAAGGAAACAAAGCACCTCTGGGAAAAAAGCTCTTTCCTTTAGGGATGTAGTAACCCTGGAAATATCACTCACAAAACACTGGAGCAGCAGTTCTGATGCCTCTGAGGAAGAAGCAGCACATCTACCCCTGCCTGGAAATTGTTTGGTGCTTTGCCCCTCTCTCCTCAGAGGACACTCTGAGTATTGGGAGCAGTTCTGGGCACCCCAAGGTAAGAAAGATGTTAAACTGTCAGAGAGTGTCCAAGGGAAGGCAGTGAAGATGGTGAAGGGCCTTGAGGGGCTGAGGGCACTTGGTCTGTTCAGCTGGAGAAGAGGAGCCTGAGGGGAGACTCATCCCAGTTACAGCTGCCTGCTGAGGGGAAGAGGAGGGTGACCAGGGACAGGAGCCAGGGAATGGCTGGAGCTGTGCCAGGGGAGGCTCAGGCTGGAGATCAGGCAAAGGTTCTTCCCCAGAGGGTGCTGGGCACTGCCCAGGCTCCCCAGGGAATGATCCCAGCCCCGAGGCTGCCAGAGCTCCAGGAGCATTGGGACAGTGCTCCCATGAATGCTCAGAGTGGGATTGGTGGGGTGTCTGGGCAGGGCAGGAGTTGGATCAATGATCCTTATGGGTCCCTTCCAACTCAGCATATTCCAATTTTCTCTTTTTTTTCGTCTTCCCACTGAAGCAGCTCCAGCCCGGAGCCGTCCCCAGGCTCCAGCAGGGAACAGCAGTGAGGACTCATCTCTCTCCTCATCCGTGGCCTTATCTTCCTTTAGTGCTCCTGTTATGCCTTGATCATCCATCAGCCTGACTGCTTCCCTGGCAAGCTTCCTGCCTCTGATCTGCTCAAAAAACTTTTTGTTGGTAGCTTTTCCACATCCAGTAAGTGCTCGGAATCTGCTTGGCTTCCCTTTCACTTTTAAATTGAGAGGCTGAATTTTTTTCCTTTAAAAAAAAAAAAACCGAACCCAAACCAAACCTAATAACTCCTTTGTATGTCAGTTTATATTTTCTTTTTGGCATATCTTCCTGAAAATAATTATGTTGTGCATATTTGTGTTGAGTAGTAAAATAAGTCGTTGCCCTTAAAGCATCTAAGCCGCCTACAAACATATTCCCCTCTCAGCTGCTCCTTTAATTTCCTTTTAATTATCTTCCTCGTTATTAGGCAGTTCCTCTGTAGGTGCATTGATTTTTTTAATGTGTTTTTTTCCTCTCCTACAAAGATCCTCGCTGTTGTTGTAACTACTCCAGGCTGGCTTTTTCACCCACTGGTTGAAGTGGATGAAGAACTGAAGTAACTGAGGAATTCTCCTTCCTCATGCCAAGTGTTTTATTGCCACGAAGTGTTTGTGGAATGGAGCACCTGGCTGTGGCACTGTCAGCCTGAGCAGGGATGACCCAACTCAACCTTCCTGGGTTTTTATCATCCTTGGGGCTGTTTTATCAGCAGGACCCTGAATTCTCCCACTGCTGGGAACTGATGTCTTCAGTTTTGGTCATTACTATCTACTATTTATTTCTATTTCTATTACTCTATTATAATTTCTGTTCTTGGACTTCCATGATCCTTCCAACTCAGGATATTCCCTGATTCTGTCCCCTGAGCTGTCAGACTTGTGCTGGTCACAGAAAAGCACTCCCAGGGCTGAGGTTGATCCCACTGTGTGTCCCCAGGTTTGTCACAAACATTTCACATTCTTCATGATTTCCAACCTGGGCTTCACCTGACTTTCTTCCAGAATAAAATTTCCATGGTTTCTTCTTTCCAGCATGCTTTATCCTGAACTTTGTCCATATCTCCTGGCTTCCTTTCACTTCACCCTCTTATCTGTGTAATTATTAGTGCTGGGAGAGCAGAACTCCTCTCTGCTGTAGGTTATCTATATTTCAAAAGCTTCTCATCCCAATACCTACCAGAGCCTTTTCTCTGCCTTCCGCCTCTCTCCCCCTGCCCTTTGAAGCATTCCAGCTCCCTTTCATGTGCTGCCAATCCAACTTTACTCCTTCCATACCTATGCTCTGAAATATGCTGCTGTACACACGCAGATGAGATAATCTGCAGCTTATTAAAAGCACAGCTATCAAAAGACCATCAGCAGCGCTCAGTAACACAAGGCAGGGGCCCTCAAATTTTATGCAAAGGAGCTATTAAGAAGTTGTTCCTTTGAGAAAAGGGATGAAGTGATGCTTGGGTTGTGATCTGCTCTGTGTAGGGCGCGATTTAGGATAAAAACACAAAACAGAGTGATAGCTCAAGGATGAAACCCCATCTCGTTGCCTAAAAATTCCTAGACATGTAAATAGGCATTTTCTCTGTAATCACTCCTAGAAATAAGTATCATTTTCCCTTCCCATGCTGTAACAAATTGAAGCATTGAACTGTGTGGTGTTTGTGTCCTGACTGTGTTTTCTTTGCTTTTCCAAAATAAATGAAAAATGATTGCTGCCCATTTCAGTTACCTGTTCCTTGCCCAAACATCTGCTAGATGGCTTAGCCTATTAGAGATAGGCCAAAAAATGAGGCTATATCCACTTAAGGTTTATTTTATCTTATTTCAGGAGGAGAAGGGCAAAAAGGGGAATTAACTCTTTGTTGGCTGCCCATGTCTAGAGTGAGTAAATCAAAATAATGCTCTCCACAGCCCAGACAAACCCTGCATGTTCCCTCCACGTGTCACAACACCTTTTAAAGCAACTTTAAATGCAGGACCTCTGATAAGCGTAATTCCAATTAACTGGGACTCAGAGGCAGGGGAAAAAAAAAGACTCAACTCTTTTTGCATACAAAACAGTCCTCAATAATTTTTTCAAAACAAAACATCAAATGAGTCGGTTCCCTCAGATGTTGCAGATGAATGCAGTTGTCACCCTGCCAGTGTGGGAGGATCTTTTCTCCCCGAGCCTGTGCAGGAGCAGAACAAGGGGATGGGTCCTGTGCAGCCCCCAGGAACCAGCCCTGCTCTGCTGGTGTTGTGCCAGGCTGATCCAGGGGTCTGTCCCCTTTCTTCCCTCCCTGCAGGCCCAGAGCACGTCAGCCTTTCAAAGCCACGGTATTTGTCACCCACCCAGCATCTCTGCTTCTCTTCAGCTTCAGGCAGTGGTAATCTGTGTAGGTGATGGAGGCAGAGAACCCTCTCATGGATTTCTGCAGCGGGGTAATTAGTTTTTTTAAATCGGGATCTTTGGGAAGTGAGGGGATGGGGGAGATTGAGAAGGGGTGGAGGAGCAGGAAGGGCTCCAAGGCACATGACAGGCACATGTCCCACACAGCCCCAGAGCTGGAGATCCTTTCCATATGGAGAAAAAAAAGAGCCAAATAATTTGTTCTTTCTGATTTTTTCCATGTGAATGAACAAAAGCAAAATTCGGTGGCACAGGGTGCCCAGAGCAGCTGTGGCTGCCCCTGGATCCCTTCAAGTGTCCAAGGCCAGGCTGGATGGGGCTTGGAGCAGCCTGGGACAGTGGGAGGTGTCCCTGCCCATGGCAGGGGCACGGATTGAGATGAGCTTCAAGGTCCCTTCCAACCCAAACCATTACTCTGTGAAAATTTTATACTAAATGCTGTCAAAAACTCACACTTCAAAAACGAAAATAAAAAACAGTCACTTATTTCGTTTCTTTTTCGGTTTTCCCCAGCCCTAAGGCTGAGTTCTGGGAATTATCTCTGTGATTCCAGCAGAAGTCTCTTCCTCACGATCAGAAAATGATTTCTGAAAGAAGGATATAATGATGCAAATGAATCAATTTGCAAAAGGTCTGCTCTGATACAGAACATACATAAAATATACATGAGCTACCCTGAATAGCAACTATGCAGTTAGGGAAGCAGTAAGTGTAATTATCATCCTGGATTACTTAAAATACAAATTGGCATCAAATTCCAGTAGCCAATACAAGTGCAATGACAATTTTGGTTACACATAATACTTTTTTGCCTTTGAATGGGAGATAACAAATAAATGCAAAATGCAAACCATCTTCGTATGAGGTAAATTCTAATTTAAATATGATCTGTGGGACTGCAGCTCTTGTTGCTTTTAGATTTTAGAGAACAGTTCACTGTCCTGCTTTTGGGGGAAATGGGGAAAGGAAATAAATTCAGATTTAATTTGTACTGATTTTTGTTAGATGTCAATTTTGAAATTTATTTGGATAAGGTATCTTAGAACAACTACAACAATTACCAGGACAAGCAATTAAATAGAAACTCAGAATCCCAGACTGGTTTGGGATGGAAGGGACCTTAAAACCCATCTGGGGGCTGTGATTTTGGGATTAAGGGCAATGCTCACCAGAGCTGCCTTGTAGCTGCCCCTTCCAACCAGGATCCTCAGGAAATAATGATCTGGTCAACATCAATAATTAACAGATCATGGAAAGATGTTAAAATGCCATGAAAAAGCAGGATTTGCTCTGCAGCACTCATGTCTCACATTCCAAATGCAAGGAGCACGTGCACAAAGCTGTATCCTAAGGATGGCTATTACTGGAGATAAATATTATGATCTTTAATTATTATTTGTTGTACACCTCCGCAGTTGTAACTTCTGCACAGTTTGGGATTCCTCTGAGCTGGGGAGAAAAGATCCCTGTGGTATTAATTACTTGCAAATTGCCCTGAGATAACACTTTACCCTCCAAACAGAAATCCTACAGAATTCCAGGAACAGGCTGGTGTTCAGGACCAGAACCAGGCACAGGTCACAGAAAGCAAAGAGAGTTTCTGGAGAGAAACTGGAGAGTTTCTGGCACCTCAAAAACCCACCGAGAGCTTCCAGCTCTGGAGGACTTTGTCCCCAGTCTCAGCCTGAAAGAGAATCCTTTATAGAGCACGCTCAGGCTGGAACAGTTGCACAGATTTGAAGCCATCAGGCTGCTCTCGATTTAGGAAAGTTCTGCCCCTCCCACCTCAAAGTAAAATATGAGGAATCACAGACTGTGAAAATGGGAAGGGTTTGAGATGGGGAACTGCAAGTCTTGAGTTTCTGCAATGCAGCAGCACAAGCTTGGATTAACCGAGGCTTTTTGGAGACATGGGGAAATCAGCCCTAGCCACACAGTCCCAAACTTCTGGATATTGACCTTTGGAACGACGGACAAATCGGGATATTCACTTTAACCACGGCCCTGCTCAGAGGTCACTCAGTAATCCCACACTGGGAATGGGCACAGAGACCTTTCCAGCTGTGCCCCTAAATCCCAGCTCCTCAAACCAGACCCACTGAACTTCCCATGGGCACAAAGTTCGTGCTCAGCACAGGCAGAAATCCAACCGAGACGGGAAGTTTTGAGAGGATTAACCGTGGATGCTGCCGTGCTGGGAGGTGATGGGCAGCTCAGCAGGGAACATTCCTCCAAGGAATGGTTTTGTCCTAGAAAGCAAATCCCTCCCTGGCACCGTGGGCTTTCATCAGCCCTGCTCAGTTTAGGATTTGAACAACGAAGCAGCAGTTTGGCCCTTCCACACACAAACAGAACAATTCCGGAATGCAGGAGGATCATTTCTGAGGGATTTCTGCTGTTGTTCTTTCTCCTCGTGCCCGTGTTTCAGCAGTGCTGAAACCCCGATGGGGAAAGGATGAAATTCATTAAATGCCTTGTATAAATCATGGATTGTTTTGCTCCCTGGCTGACTAAGAAGTTAAAAAATAAATGAGTGTACTTTGGCAGCTCTGCACGTGGGTATCACCTAGTTCTGAATAATATTTACATGATTTAAGAACGGGCCAGTCCCTTGAACTGAAAATGTGAGTTTAGTGTAGAATTAAAGAGGACTAGAAATAATTAATGCAGACATCCTGAAACAACAGGATGAAGGGCTAATCCTGCCACACTTGGAATTATAAAAAACTAAATCATTTTATGTAGCTGTCAAACCAGTTTACTCGGGGGGTGAAAGAAATGCTGATTTTACTTTTTTTT
>VZTG01006970.1:0-29924 GCA_013397845.1 Melanocharis versteri | reverse complement strand
TTTTTTTTTTTTTTTTGTCAGTTCTATACTTTTCATTTGAATATAGGTCAGAGGTTTGAGTGCTGAATAGCAGGTGATCAGAAAACTGGTTGTTTTCTAGGATGAAATCCAGGCAGAAGGAAAGGTTAGAAAATTTCCTTCATTGTCTACTCTCAACTCCAACACCTGGAACCCAAAAGCACAGAACTTGGATACATTTTTTTTCACGGTGCTCCTCTTTTCAACATTAACTCAAACATTATTTGAGTTCCTACTTCTTTCCAGGCCTTTCCAGATAACTATGGGAATATATGGAGCTTATTTCCAGCTCTTCTGTCAGCACTTCCCAAATTCCCACTTCCTCTGGGTCCTCGTGCAGCTCCTGTTCATGCTGATATTGCAAGTTCAGGCCTGTTGTCATTAGAGGAAATATTTTCTACCAGCTCCATGATGGGTTGGGTCACGATGCTCCGTCCTGGAAATATTCCAGGCCAGGCTGGACAGGGCTTGGAGCACCCTGGGACAGTGGGAAGTGTCCCTGCCCACGGCAGGGGTGGAATAGGATGAGCTTTAAGGTCCTAAACCAGTCTGGGATTCTGTGATTTTATAACTGAGCTGGATGGGAATGACCTGTTAAATATATTTTTATTTAAAGAAAATAGGAAAAAAAATAGAAAATTGAAAGTAAATCTTGCGTTTTGCATGACATGGAGATTTTTCTGATTGGGTGGGCTGATAACTCCAACTCCCAACTTGTTTTATCTTGGAAAAGAAACCATTTTCAGCCAGCAGAAGAGCCAGTGTTTTGTTCTCAGTCAGTTCTCTGCAGGCTGCTGCCCTCTCAAGTCATCCCTGAGACTCCAAACTTGAATTCTCCACCCAAATTCTCTGCACTCTGACAAAACTGTGCAAGGTGGGTGCCTGAACGACACGCCAGGTGCAGAGCTGAAGCTTTGCCTGCAAAGGCCAGCGGCTCATTTGGGACGGGAGTATCCAACCCCACCATCAAGTGGGATATTTTCCACCCAGGGACACGAAATGCAAACTCCCTGCACGTGTGTGGAGCCATCTGGCACCGCCAGAGCCGCAGCTGGAACACGCAGAGGGAGCCAATTGTCATCACCTGAGCTGCCAACTCGCAGCAAAAGAAACCAGTCAGGCTCTTTCCAGCCAGCAGGAATATTTGTGTGCTACAGGGAAGGGAAAACAGAATGAGAAATCTCTGAGGAAAGGCTAAAACAGGAAATTAAGAAAGCCCCTTTAACAACGCGCGTGGATGGGGAAGGAGGGAAGGCAGGACTCAGCACAGAAAGTGCTCTCATGAAAATGAGAACAGGCTCGTGCTGTAAAGAATAAAAACACGGCTTGTGCTGGGAATGGCAAAATGGAACAGGGAGCCGTAACCCAAAGTCTCACCACGCAATAATTCAGGTGTTGCAGCTGCAGTTTGCCTTTTAAAAAAGCGAATTCCTCGCTAAAGGGGAGCAAGATTTCCAGTTCTCCTGCGAGAGAGGTTGGATGCAAGGCTTTGTCAGGTTTGTGTCGTAACCACAAAGATAAGCACCTGTTGCCTGGGGAAATACAACCATTTCCTACCACCACGACATTCCACTCTCACTGAAAGGAGCAGGAAAAGGCAAAGAAAAAGTGAAAAATGAACGCGGTAGCTCAGGGCTTGTTGAGTGGCTGGTAAAAAAATTGGGAAATACCAGATTGGCTTTGTGTAAATGAGGAAATGAAGACAAACCCAGAAAATGAGCCTACTTTTACCTCACAAAACTCACCGACAGCAAGAGGAAGGGAGATTGCTAAAAGATGCAGTTTTTTAAAATGCTGTTTATGTTTCTGCCCATCTGAAATGATCCCCCTTGATTTATTGGTGCAGGATATATTGCTGCAGCAGCTGAAGTGATGATAATAGCCCAGGAAAAATGTTGATGCTGTTATTTGATGATGGATTGAGGCCCTCCGGACCCAGCGCGGGGATTTGTCAATGTGAACTTTGCAAATGATGCTCCTGGAAATCTGTAAACAAAGGGAAGTGGAGGAGAACTGCCAGCACCTCCCACTGCTGAGGTGCACAAGGACTCCTTCCAAGGGTTGCTTCAATTAGGGATGATTAATTGCAGTAATGACCATACAGAGGCCAATGGGGTGATCACTGCAGCCATCCCAGCCTGAAATTCCTTGTAATCCCAACCCCATCATTCCACCAGTTTCTAGAGTTTTATTTATCAGTCAATTGCCACAATCATGTGATTTTTCCAGTTACTTATTCTCCCAGTCTATTTCATCTTCTAAAGATATTTGGCACCTCTGCATCTCCCAAAGGGAAATTCCTCGATCTGCATAAATACTTATTGTTTGTGTCCTAAATGCTGCAAAAAGAAGCAAAAATCTTCACAAACATTAATAAAGAAAGACTATTAGAAAAGAAAGATGTCTTGCCACCTATTGATCCAGCCCACGGAGTGGGACCTACATTTCTTTCAGTTCATGTAGTTGTAAAGCTTTTTACTAAAGGTACAGAAATGGAAAAAACAATGTCAAAACATCGCGTTCACCAAGAGACGAGCGGAGGATTGCAGCCATGTGACAGTCCTCGAGGACTCAGGAGCCAAGGCACTTGTCAATCTGCATTTCTGGAATTTCTGCCCCTTCTTCTCAATTATGGAGCAGGGCTTTAACACACGGAGCCCGTGCCACTGCTGGTGGTGATCACTCCACTGAGCAGCGCGGCGGAGCCAGGGCCAACCCCCCGCTCCCGCACTCGCGTCACGGCGTGTGAACCTCAGCTGCTGTTTTTATTGATACTGGCAGACAAAAGGATAAAAATAATCATCAGAAGTGCCACAAGAAGACAACAAATAAAGGATTTGATAATTGTGGGTAAAGCTGTCAGATGGATGCTGGGGCTGCCAACAGATGAATGTTGTGTTTCGGCGTGCAGAGACCCTTCGCGTGTTGTCAAACTTCACAACAGTGTGGATTCGAACAAATTAATGAGGCGACAGAATATGAGTTTTTAACTGCTCCTGTGGTGCTCTGGTTTAAAATTCTGTGTCCCAGGTAGACAAGGTTGGGGTATTTTCTGGGTGTCACAGACCCCCACCACTGACCTGTGCAAATCACTCTCTCCATCAGAAGGCAGCAAAATGTTTGGACACAAGCTCAGGTCCCAGAAGCAACAAGCAGGAATTGCTCCTTCCTCAGCTGGGGAGTCCTGCTGGGCTGTAGGAGCGAAGCTGATCCAGCAGATTTGTGCTGCTGAAGCACAGAGCTCCCAGTCCTCCCCTTCCCTCCCTTCCCTGCAGCCTCCTGGACGTCTCCCATGAACCAGGTCAGCGCACGAGCCAGCGCAGAACCCAGAAGAGAAGAGTTCTCTGCCAGGTTAAAACCACAAGAGAAGGATCTGACAAGGGCTGGAGCAGGTGGAGGGAGGAAGAGAAGAGGAAGAAGGCAGGACCTGTTCTTCCCGAGGGGACAAGCTGCAGGAGTCACATTCCTGTAGCCCAGGCAGCCCACGGGGCTGACCTGACCTGCTCCAACACATCTCAGCCAAGCCCTGCCTGTTACTGCAGCTCAGGTGTCTCTAAATAATGTTCAGTGCACAGTAAAGTCATCGTCTGATGGGGGAAAATTCCACTGACCCATCTTCACCCACACCTTTGGACACCCCAGGTCTCCCTACTCATGGCAGGGGGTGGAACAAAATGAGCTTTAGGATCCCCTCTGACCCAGCCAGTCTGGGATTCTGGGATTCTGGGATTCTCTGATTTGTATCTCAGCTTATGAGGAAAACAAATGTATTTCACCTCCTTAAAAGGAGCAATCCTTACAGCACCAGGAGTTTCTAAGCAATGACAAATAGATTGGCAGAATGAACAGCAGAAAGCCCCAAGATGGATTTTCCGGGATGGGAAGGAGAAGGGGAGAATCAGCAGGAATTATTCCACACCTCAACTAAAATTTGACATTCAGGTAACCAAACCAGAGCAGTCAAGTTATGCTGTAAAAACTCAGGAAGGCAGAGGAGCTCCTTCTGCCAGGCCCCAGCAGGACGGGAAAAAACCTGCCCTGTGATTTTGGCTCCCCAAATCCATTAGCCAAGGGAAAAGCATTCCTTGCCACCAAGGGCCCTGTGGGGTCACCCTGGGCTGCACTGGGAGGTGGCACACGGGACACCACAGGACAGACACCAGGACACAACTCAGGCAAACGATGGGTGGCACCTCCAGGCTGGCCCCGCGTCCCTGGATTCCCAAGGATTGTCACCCTGGGAAGGGAACACCTCACCAGCATCCCAGAGTCCTGCTGACCAGAAAGTGCTGGGAGCTCGGCTGGTGCAGCACAGCCTGTCAGAAATCCCCTGGGCACTTCCAGCACCTAAAGGTCCCTGTTTAGAAAGGCAAACTCAGGTGCTGACCCCAAAAAATCCCCTATTTGCAGCCTTCCACTGCTCCGGAGTTACTCCGAGATTTTCCTAGGCACCGATAGGAATCCTTTGCTTCTATTTTCGAAAAATCAGATGAAAATAACGCCGAATTAATTTGAAAGGAAAAGCAGCCCCCATTTCCATCTTACCTGCCATGCAGGAAGTGGCTGCTTTTTACTGCAGGGAGCTGGGAGCCTGAGGATAAATAAACAAATAGGCACAAGGAAAGAGAGGAGATGAAACGCAGAGGGGTTTGCTGGAGATGCATCCAAATTATTTAAAGGAGGCGCCAAGGGAGGCTCTGCCTTTGAGCTGGAGCACAATTAGCTGGGATGAGTGGCACCTCAATTACTGAGCTGGGGTTACCCAAGGCGGGCACAAGGATCCTCCCTGCTCCCGGCGGCGTTTCGGAGGCATCTGCACTCCCTCCCCGTGCCAAAATACATTGGCACTGTTCTGCAAATCAATGGCAAGGAAAGGCTCCGAGGAAGGAGCAGAGGGGGCGGGAGGAACCTGAGGTGAACAGCAGAAGATGGAAGAAAAACGGGGTTGAGGAACGGCTCAGATGAGAAAAAGTCCAGGAAAAACAAAAGAGTTTTTCCAGGCGTCTCGTGAGGCTTCTCCTACAGGCAGAAATCTCCCTGCTGGCTTCTCCCTGGGGGATTGTTTTGGGTTTAGGTTTGGGGACTTTTCAGTTTTTGAGGGGCAGAGCTCATGGGGTAGCAGGCAGCAGAAAGGGAGACAGCACTTTTTATGTTATCTGTAAAGAAAAGGGGGATCTGTGGGCTCAGTCTCAAGGCTGATGGAAATCGGGGTGGCCTGAGCCACTCCTTGCACTCCTGTCACTTATGGAATCATGGAATATCCTCACTGGAAGGTGCCCACAAGGATCATCAAAGTCCAACTCTATCACTTTCCTCTTTCACCCCTAAAAAATTCCAGGCTTTTTGTCTTTAAAGTAGGGCCTGGCTCCTTCATGCTGTTTAGGTTCCTTACAGACCACGTTATCTGCACATTAACAGAGGTATTTTGCTCTTTAAATTGGCTTTCCCACTGAAAAATGTTACATTTCTGAATGCACTGAATTTTAGATTTTAAATTTTAGATTCTACACCTAGAACTGAAAAGCTCTTTGCCATCTGCAGGTCAAGTGGTAACCCACGTGTTCATACTTCGCTACAGACTTGCCTGAGAGGAATTAAAAAGTTAAACCTTGATATACATGAGGGTAAAGCAGCCAAGATTTTTTTAAAGATCTGCCCTGATTTCTTTGGGATGTGGAATTTCAGAGCCTGCTCAGGCAGAACTTTAATCACAGAATCCCAGACTGCACTGGGTTGGAAGGGACCTTAAAGCCCATCCAGTTCTAGTCCCTGCCCAGTGACACTTCCACCATCCCAGGCTGCTCCAACCTGGCCTTGGACACTTCCAAGGATCCAGGAGCAGCCACAGCTGCTCTGGGCACCCTGTGCCAGCCCCTCCCCACCTTCCCAGGGAACAATTCCTTCCCAATATCCCATCCATCCCTGCCGTCTGGCAGTGAGAAGCCATTGTCCATTCCCTTGTCCCCAGTCCCTCTCCAGCTCTCCTGGAGTCCCTTTAGGCCCTGGAAGGAGCTCTAAGGTCACCCCAGAGCCTTCTCCTCTCCAGGCTGAGCAATCCCAAATCTCTCACCCTTCCTAAGCACATGGAAAAACATTTTTCTTCCCTGCTTTGTACCAGAAATATCCCAGAGCAGCAAGGGCACCACTGTTCCAGCTAAAACTGAGAGCGGCTCTGCTGGCCTGTGAACCCACCCAGAGCCAGGCAGGTCTGATTCCTCCTGTCCAAACTGCCACGGAGTGCTATTAACGAGCCCTAATTGATCATTTCATCACGGGCTGAGCGCGCCGATAAATCCCAAACGCTCCAGTTCCTTCCAAACAACCCCACAATTCCCTCCGCGATCGCGCGATTCCCTCCGCGCTGCCGCCAAGCCAACGCTTGACACAATGATTTACTGCCAGTGCCAGTCACTGTCTGGCTGTGGGGCTGCCTGGACATCCTCTCCTTCAAAGTGACTGATCCCCCGCAGCACCGACGGCACAACAAACAACTCCGCCAGACGAGGAAAAAATATCTTGACAAGTTCAGCTCCTTTAACCCCCGGAGCCCCAGCACGGGACCTTCCCGGGCTTTGCTGCAGAGCACGGGGGAAGGACAGCAGGGTGTGGAGTGCCTGGGAGCTGCCAGCTTGGGAACAAGTGCTCTGGAATTTGGGAAATTCATTCAGCACAGCAAAACAAAAAAAACCCAAAAAAAACCCAACAACAAAAACAAACAAACAAAAAAAGCAAACAAAAAAAACCCCACAACTTTCAACTCAACTCTTGAGTTGCCAGGGAGGGGAAGTGTGGGAGATTTAGGACAATTATTTTGAGTTTGCTTGAGGTTTTTCATGTCCTCAAATTGAAATTAAGACAAAAATCTGGGGGTTTGAGTATTTACTTAGGTATTTATTTAAACTAAGCACTTTATTTAGCAGTAAATATATTTTTCCCAGTGAAATTGCTGTTCCAGTCGATGATATTTTGTTCTATGTAGTATATGGAGGTCTTGCAGTGAGAGGACACAGGAAATGGCTTCCCACTGCCAGAGGGCAGGGAGAGATGGGATATTGAGGGAAAGAATTCCCTGTGAGGGTGGAGAGGCCCTGGAATGGAATTCCCAGAGAAGCTGTGGCTGCCCCTGGATCCCTGGAAGTGTCCAAGACCAGCGTGGATGGAGCTTGGAGCAGCCTGGGATGGTGGAAGGTGTCTCTGCCATGACAGGGGGTGGGAATGGATAATTTTTAAGTTCCCTTCCAACCCAAACCAGGCTGGGATTCCATGACAATTGCCTTCATTTGGTCCCTAGTTTTTATTTCCCTATCAGTGCTGGTAACATCTTTTCATCCTGCCTATACACTCATTTCTGATTTCCTGCCTTTGGGGCTTTGAGATGTGCTATAACTGCAGAAGTGCTGAGTCCCACCATGCCTTGATCCCAGCTCTCCAGCTCCCCTCTGATACCCATTGGTAAAGCCAGTGGAAGGCACAGAGTGGCTGAACAGTGCCAGTGAAAGAAATCTTCTGCTAATTGCCTTTAGGCTGCAGCAGGGAAACCTTTCTAGGTCTCCCTCTAGGCAAAGAGGAAGAAGGAATATCAGATCAAAACCGAGCTGAACATGTAGAAGCTGGTGCTGTGGCTAATGCTGGAGGATGGCAGAGGTTCAGACTGTGCTGGGAGAGAGATTCCAACCCGCTTTGAAATCTTTCAGTGGAAGCCTTTCGTTTTAGCCCATAAACACTCCCAATGACAACCCACAGACAAGCCAGAAGATTAGGAGAACACAAGCAGGATAATTATTTCACACAGACACCAAAGCTCTGCAAGAATTTAGAAAATTAATGATTTGTTCATGTTGATGTGGCCTCCTTCCCTTGCTCTGGTTTTCCCAAAACTTGGGCACTGAACACACTTTTGCAACTCGTTTTAACCAACAAGCTGCTGCAAACTGGGCACAGAAAAAGAAGAACATAGCAGGGACCACAGAGGTGGATTTGGGAGGAATAATTAGAAGAGTTTCAATTAAATACACCTAGTGAAGCCAAGCAATACCTGTGGGCAATATATCTGTCAACACACACGTGAAGGATGTAAACAGAAAGAATGGAAAGGAAAAGATTTAGTGCAGCTCGCTGGGCATAGCTGGGAGTGGTGTGATTAAATTAAGAAAGGTAATTCAGGTTGAATCTGAAGAACAGCTTCCTGACAGTGAAAGGTTTCAGCTTCAAACACGCTCCCAAGTAAGCAGTTAATCCCCACTCTCTAAAACATGACCGGGCAAGAGCCCTCGTACCTGCACAGTGGGGAACGGGGCAGCTTCTGCCAGGAGATGGATTGGGAAATGAAATAAGCCTCTAATTTCTTTAATCTCTGTGAATCTCCCAGTGGGGACAAGAAAACAGAGAGAAAAGGACCCAGATGGGAAGCAGAGAGGCAGACCCGTCCCAAGGTCAGGGTTCGCTGGATTTCTTGGAGCAAATATTTTAGCGTTAACGTAAAAGAAATAAAAAGTGATGCTAGGGAGAGGGCTGAAAGTCTTGGGCTGGAGCTCAGCATAACCCTGGCAATTTATTATCAGAGAGCCACGGAATGGTTTAGGTTGGAAAAGCCCTCTGAGATCACTGAGTGCCACCATTCCCCAGCACTGCCAGGCCACCACCGACCCACGTCCCCAGGGGACACATCTGCATGGTTTTTGAACAACTCCAGGGATGGGCACCCCACCTCTTCCCTGGGCAGCTGTGCCAATGCCTGACCCCCTTTCAGTGAAGAAATGTATCCAGTATCCAGTCTAAACCTCCCCAGGAACAAGCCGAGGCCATTCCCTCTGATCCTGAGGATTTTATTTCCCTCAAGGTTTCCAGGCAGCTGTGCCTCAGTCCGTGGCAGCACCTCTCTGGTGTTACACACATTTTCAAGAAACCCCCAAACACAGGGTCGAGCAGCACAATTCAGTGAATGCTCAGCCTCAGCATCACTTTTCCAGAGTCAATCCAGCAGGGATGTGTGGATCCCTCCTCCTGCCCTGTTCCGTTCCCCTCTCCATCCTCCAGCCAGCTTCTCCCCGCCTCCTCCATCCTCTCCCCACCACCATCCCAGCAAAAAAAAACAAAACAAAACAATACCAAACCAAACAAAAAACAAAACAAAAAAAACCAAACAAACAAACAAAAACAAAAAACAAAAAACAAACAAAAAACAAAAAAAACAAACAAAAAAAAACAAACAAAAAACCATCAAGGATGAGACTTGGTAAGTCTCATTATCCCACTACACAAATTAAATCGACTAAGGAGAGGCAAACTGAAGAGCTTTGCCCAAGGTTACAATCATATTCAGAGGCAAAGCCAAGACTAGAGCTGGAATCCTGCTTTCTCCTGGAATGTTTAGACTACAGCTCCTGCAGCAAATGCTTTCACACTTTATAGTGTTTACTAACTTCATAATGTCTGCTCACACACTGCTCTGCCTGGAGGAGCTACACCAGAGGGAATTTAATCAATGGGAAACAAATGGCATTATTAGGAATTGGGCAAGGCAGCACTTAAGAGATAACTGCGCAAATTCTGTTGTTTCAAGAGAAGGCCAACGGTTTTGGGATTGCTGTAAGGGGAAAAAAAAAACCCACAGGGATTATTCAGGCTCCACTTGGAAGGTCCTGGAAGGGCGAATCACCATCCATCATCTTTATGGTGCATCACATCACCTGAGGTATGAAGTAATCATCTAAAAATGCACTGCCTGACACAGCCATCGTTACAATCAATAACCTCTACGACTGGAGAATGTAAAGGAAAATCTTTTATTCTACTGATGGCTTGTTTTTATACAAAGGGCTCCATTATCAGCACGGCATGAGTGCAGAACTCACCTGACGAGGATTGCAAAGCATCATTTTAGAAATAAAAGTGCACGGCTCAATAAACCTGTAAATCATCGCCCAGAAGCTCTGATTGGCTCTGGATAAACTCTTGGAATATCAAAGATGCTTCAAAAATCAGCCCTCTCCATGTCTGCACATAGTGTTTGCCAAGTTCATATTTATAGATATGCATTCAAAAATATATGGAAAAAGGGAAATCGATGCCACGTGCCTGCATGACCAACCCAGGGATCTCAAGTGCCAGCTCATGCCCACTTGGAGATGATTCTAGCCAGCACAGCCTGGAAAAAAATGGGAACAGCACGGGCTGGAACCACTAATGCTGCAACTTAAACGCTGGGGTTTGTCTCTGCAATTCAGCTCACACAAACCAGAAGCTGCCTCTCCAAGGGAATCTCAGGAGCCGAGTTTGGAAGGACACAAAACACCACTTTAACCACCCATTCCATGCAGGACCTCGGGAACGTCGTGGGCAAACACCCAGCATTCCGAAGGTTCATGACTGAATTGCCACAGACTGGTTGTTAAGGGGAAAAATGAAGGATTTGAGAATATATAGAAAAATATTCTCCGTGTAGTAGTAACACATAAGCAGGTCAGGCTGTATATGTAAGTTGAAACCACATCTACCTGAGTGATATGCTATATATTATATTTTATGCTGTGTTTTATATTATATTTATGTATATATGGGTGAGTATTTGGTGTGTGAGTGCTGTTTTTTAAGGGAAGGGCCCTCTCCTTCTGCTGTTTGAGAACTGGGGCAGGCAGGAGAAGAGATGAGACTGGTGGGGATGTGCTGCAGGACTGCACAGAGCATGAGAGCGTGGATTGGGGCTGGGATGTGAAGCTCTGGCTCTCCTTTCACCTGTTTCTGTTTCTAAAGGTAAGAGGCACTTCATAAAATCATAGAATTTTTGAATAATGGAATATCCTGAGTGGGAATGGGCCTACAAGGAAGGGACAGCTCCCACTACCCCAGGTTGCTCCGAGCCTCACCAGCCTGGCATGGAAACCATCATCCCAGGAATCTTCTGTCTCAGGATGGTGTTTCCCTCCTGGAACTTTCTCACACGTGATCCGATTCTCTCTCTCTCACACTTTATTCTTTTTTCACTCTTGCAAAATACTCCCAGCTTCAATTGCAGTGTTTGGAGCCAACACGTCTGGCTGGAGCTGCTCTGTCATTCAGAGTCTTATTATGCAAATAAAACATAGACAAGCTGTAAGTTCCAATTGAATCCAAACACCCCGGAGCATCCAATAAATGGAGACGTCTGAAAAACAGAACTCCATGGATGACACACATTTGTCATCCAGCTGAGAAATCTGAGATAGGAAGACGAATAAGAGCGAATTTACAAATGTCAAGAAGCCTCAGGATCCTTTCCCCCATTTCTGTTGCTTCAGGGAAGAGTTGAGACCCAGGAATACAAAAAATCCCCTCACGGAATGGCAAGCTGTGTTTGCACTTCTTTTTTTCCCTGGGAGTTGATCCGGGGAACAAGGGGCTTCACTTGGGAGTTATTATTTTTGCAAGTATTTCTTAGGTTCCTGAATCAGAGCTGAACAACTTCAACAGCTCCGTTCCAAACTACACCTCAGCTGCCTTACAAAAGGAAACAAAAAAAAACAAAAAACAAAGAACAAAAAACAAAAAACAAAACAAAACAAAAAAAAACAAAAACAAAAAACCAACCAACCAAACAAACAAACAAACAAATAAACAAAAAAAAAACAACAAAAAAAAGAAAAGACAAAAGTCAAATATTAAACATTTCCTTAGTGGTTTGAAAGCAAGATTATCATTAGATCAAGGACTGAGGCCTGTGCTGGAAGAGCTGATATTTTAAACGAAGAATGAGAGCCACAAAATATCAATTAACGTTAATGGACAGTGGAAGAGATTCTAATTAATATTTATAATTTAGCAATAACCCGTTGTTAATATTGAAAATATTAACAAGGAAATCACCAGTTTCTAATTGGCGATATTAACTATGTCAAAAGGCCTACAAACAGCAAAAGACACTGATATTCCTGCCAATTTAAGGAAAAATCCTGCTGAATTTCTGGATATTCTGGATTTGCCCTCTTTACAGAATTTCTATCATCATAGCAGGGCTGAAATGGCTATTTAGAAGCCCAGTGGCACAATTTAAATTTTGAAATGCAACCTTTTCATATTGCAACAGGTTTGGAGACTGCTGGGATGTCTCACCAGTCCCTACCAGTCCTAAATCCCATAGATTCTGGGCAGCACACTGTGATCCCAAGGGCTGCTGTGGATCACCAGGAGGCTCTCAGCAGGTAAGGAGTGATGGGTGCCATGAAATGAGTGTTTATGGAGGTGTGCAGTTGGTTTTGGATCACAGTCAGTGGATTCCTGCATGTGGTGGTTGGAATATTTGTGCCTCGTATGGAGATGAGCAAGGCAGGACCGACCCAAGAGTACTGAAAGAATTCCTGCAAATTCAGGGATTTTTTCATCCCTGAGATGTATTCACTGCAGGATTGTGAGTGGCCACTCCATAGGTGTATCCAGCTGCCCCAATCCCCGGGATCTGAGCTGGCAGGGCCCCCCAGGATCCCGAGGAACTCGGGGGTTCCTCCCCTCCCAGGAGCCTCCCCTGTGCTCCCCCAGGGATCAAAGCACCTCACTAAAAACTCACATATATTAGTTTGTTCCTGCTGGTCAGGATAACGCCCCAAATTATTAAAAACACGAGGAATTCCGAGTTCCATCCCCTCAGCTGCCACAATAAATCAGCAGAGCTCGGAGAGCCTCAGCTCAGTTTACAGCAGATGAGAGCAGGGCTTTGTCTCCATTTCCCCCAGCGCCTGCGAGGCTGCTCCCACTGGAAAAGTCACAGGGCACCAATTAGCTCAGGGAATTTTTTCACACGTTTGTTGTCAGCCCTGTCACGTTTCCCCAGGTCGTCCTTAGCTTCCTACAACTGCAAAATGAGGGTGATAATATAAATACAGAGGTGAGATAAAGCCAGATTCCGAGATGATTTACTGTCTCCAGTGGTTTTCCCACTGACACAAGGCTGCTGATATCCCCTCCCCAGGGCTGGTGTGCATTTCACTGGCAGCAGTGACCTCAGCAACAGGTGGTGCTTTGGAGCACTACTGAAAACAGCTATCCACAATAATAATTTCAAAACAGGGTTTATTTTCTTTCCCAAGCATATTCCAGCATGTAAAGAGGCCGAAGGGAAGTGTCTTGTATTTACTTTTACTGGAAAAGCGTGATGGACTGGTCCTGACATCACTTTGTTTTGCAGAGGCTCAGCTTAGATATAATTACAGCGACAAAGAGAGTTCCCCTCCCTCGGACGGGCGCCAGAGCAGTGCCAGGGAATTCAGGGATGCCTGCACTCAGCCGAAAGGGTTTTAGGGATTACAGAGCAGCCTGAGCCTGCACCAGGGCGAGGGCTGAGGAGATCCCAAAAGGTGTCAGCACTGGGAATGCCTTTACACTGTTGCTTTGGAGGAGACCTAGGGATTTGCACCCACCCAGGGAGCAGGATGTCTCATCAGCCACTTATTTTCCCCCAAAAAAATTAAATTTAAACAATCAGCAGCTGAGTAAAATTCTGTAGTAAAACGCTGCTCGTAGCAGCGAGTGGCATTGCAACAAATATAAATTGTTGCTTTTGACAGCAGCAATTATAAGCAAATTTAATCAATTTAATCACTTCTAAGAAGGGATAGACTGAAGAATGGGACTGAAAGAGGCATCTCCTGGAGCATCCCAGAGAGGAGCATCCACATCCCCCTCAGGAGAGGAGGATACCCTCCCTTCCTTCTCTTACACAGCGTTCAGTCTCTCCCCCCAAGTAACAAGAGCAAACAGCCTCAAGTTGCACCAAGAGAGGTTTAGATTGGATACTGGGGAAAATTTCTTCATGGAAAGGGTTGTCCAGCCCTGGCCCAGCTGCCCAGGGCAGCGGTGGAGCGCCCATCCCTGGAGGGATTTCAAAGCCGTGTGGATGTGGCACTTGGGGACCTGGTCAGGGTGGCCCTGGCAGTGCTGGGGGACAGCTGGACTCAGTGGCCTCGGAGGGCTTTTCCCACCTAAACCATTCCATGTGCCCTTCCCCTGCCTCTTCCCAGCAGCCTCACGTCTTGGCATGGCAGGGAACATTTATTACTGCGTTTGCACGGTCCCCAGCAAGCAGAGACCTCCTTCTGGACGACCTGGAGGTTGTTGGAATGAAAGGATCATTAAGGAATTAGGACAGCATTAGAACTCAGCTGGGGGCTCACCGAGGTGTGGCTTCATGCTGGCACCCTTTGGTTTAGTATTAGATTGTCCCATTATCTTCACAGAGTGTCAAATAAGGCCCTCGCGACAAAAATGTACCAAAAAGCTGAAGAAAAAGGTGTAAAATGCTGAATAAAAACCGTTAAAAATGTGAGGTTTAAAATATTCTGATTTCACCACCAGCTCGTTTAACGAACTCGGAGCATTTCCCAAAGGCCCTGGTGAATTTTATCTCCCTGACATCCTCCAGCCACTAAAAACCCTCCCTGGGATTGACAAAACCTGAACTTCAGTGTATCCCAAATGGGCTCCTTGATGGTTTCTGCTATTGAGAGAGGAGAGCCCTGAGCTTTTAGGCTTTCTCTCTCTTTTATTATATTTTTTTCCCCAAGAATGCTGACTTTCATGAATATTAAATCCCATTTCCCAAAAGCAGCTATTTATTGAGCCTGTTTGCCCTTTATTACCCAAAAAACAGAAAGCTTGTATTTCTCCTCGCTGTGTAAAGATGCTTCCTAAGTAATCCAAGACACTACTTTCATGTTTGTTCAATAAGTATTTCAAGATGTTGCTATTTTGATAATGTGCTGACTGATACATAATTCACGGCGATGCGAGGTTTAATAATATCTCTGATAGAAAACGAGCTCTCAATCCTGACGTGCTGAGCCCGGCTCTGGAGCAGAGCGTTTTTCTCATTTGTTGGGTAAAACCATCCAGAACCGCTGTTACCCAACAGGGCTCCTGCGCCGACGCATTAAAAAAATAAATCACCGAATTCCTGAGCTCGCGCGCGCACAAGCACACCTCCCGCGAGGGAGGAGGCTGGAATGATAATCCCTCACGGAGAAGATCCCCGCCCACCTCACGGCCAATACTCGCTGGGGAAGGAGTTGCTCAAGACACCGTTCCACCCACGAATCCCTTCACCAGTTAATTCTCCATCAGGAAGGATTTCAACAAGGAATGCTGACCTGGCCTCCACAAGGAAATAAATGAAAGGATGAGAATCGCGGGTGACAACGGCATTTCCTGGGTTTCCTGGAGGCTGTGCACTCAGGAATGCTTGCCTTTCGCCACCTGTTCTGGGGTTTAAATCTGCTGGAAATTTTCACAGAACCACGGAATGCCAGATGGGTTTGGGCTGGAAGGACCTTAAAGCTCATCCCAGTGTTAAAGCTCAACATCAACTTTGCATTGTTCTACCCCCTGCCATGAGCAGGGACACCTTCCACTATCCCAGGTTACTCCAAGCCCTGTTCAACCTGGCCTTGGACACTCCCAGGAATGGGGAGTCCACAACCTCCTTTTGTTTGCTAATGAAAGACAGAAGGGATTTACCTGCATTTAAATACCTGCCACTAGATATATCCTAATTAAATATCTCCCATTGCTTCCGTTTCTGGGATTTTTAAAGCCTTCATTAAATTTTTCTCCCAGTCTGGTAGGAAGGCAACTCTCTCCACATTTAAAAGACAACAAGCAGGAATCTGGGAAATCCGCCCTTTCCACAAAATCAGAATGTTTGACAGGTGAAGTTCCATTATTGCCGAGTGCAACCAGAACCCAGGAGGATTTCTGAAGGAAACCTCCCTCATCTCCAACCATCTCCTCCTGGAGACTCCACAGCCATCAAAAGCAGGATGGCAGAGGCTCCTTTACCCCGTGTGAGAATAATCCAGATTTCAGCATCTCAGCTGTTCCACAAGAGGACCAAAGTTCTGGCAGAAAAAAAGGTAAAAACTGTGACGCTGGAACGTCTTGTGAGCCGCTGGACCTCACCCCACTGGTGCCACACGCTTCCCAGTGGAAATCACACCAGCTCAGGGCACGACCTCATCCTTCTCCTGCCTCAGCTGTGCCCCAGCACGCGTGAGGAGCGTCGGGTCGGGACTGGGAAGGATCTGGGAGAGACGCGACGTTCCAGGCTCGGCGGAGTCGCCGCGCGCGGCGTTTGCCTCCCTGCTCCAGTCGGGGAGCCCCATCTGTGCCTCGCAGTCCCATCTGCCAGGCGGAGATGATTCCTCCCGCAGATCCTGGTGCCGGTGCCTTCGCGCTCGGATCCATGGGAAAGGCAGCACGGGGAAGCGGAAGGAATTACGAAGGCGTTTCGACCTTTCCGCTCGGGAGATTTCTTTTGCAAGACGTGTTTGGGGGAAAAAAAATGGATTCGCTCGTAAGGTGAAGGTGGGGGGGAAAAATAAAGAAGTAAAGCTCCAGTCTCGCTGTTTTCCTTGTTTCTGCCCGCAATTCATCTCATCCTGCTTTCAGGGGACTGGGATGTCTTGGAACCTACCCTCAGATTAAATCTTTTCCTTTGTGGGCAGAGAAATAAATCAGGATGGGTTTTTTACCTGCTGCTCCAGCACTTTTCTCCTCATTCCAATTGCCTCACCCTCCAACTGCCTTCGATCAATCTCACTAAAACAGAGCTTAAATAAAACAGAACTTGGACAACTCCACAGAGGGATCCCTTCCCTTACCTAACTATGTGCAGGGTACTTTACCTTACCAGCAGCAAGTACTACATCATTTGTAGGGTTACAAATCCAATTAACACACCACAACGGGTTTGCAGCTACGACAAATGCTGCACTCCATGGAAGTATGGAAATTTGGATTGGATATTGGAAAATTCCTTCACTGAAAGGATGGTCAAGCACTGCAAGAGCTGCCCAGGGAAGTGGTGAACTCGCCACCCCTGGAAGTGTTCAAATAATGTGTGAATGTGGCACTTGGGGACACGGGTTAGTGGTGGCCTTGGCCGTGCTGAGAGAATGGTCTGAGAGGTCTTCTCCAAACTAAACCATTCCATGATTCTAATTTCGACAAGCAAAAATTCCACTCAGTCAAAACACAAATTTTTTTTCACATTTTAAACTCCTGGCATGTAATGGACCCTCTGTAAACTCCCAGCTGTTCCGTAATAACCTAAACATTCCAGTCTCTAACACTCCTCGCCCAGGAGCCCTCAGGAACTTCTCTATGGTACCAATCTTTCCTCAACTGTACATTATGAGTGAGCAAGATGCAACAAATTAAAGGGTGGTTTGAGAACATTAAAATGCCAAACATATTGAAAAATGCTAAACAAAAAATCTAGGTCTTCTGCCTCTCTGCGTGAGTCGCTGCCAACAGCTACAACCTGATCTGTAACAGCAGAAAATTACAAACAGAAAAAAGGAAAACAACGAAAACCTGCCTTGAATGAGCGAGCCCCGCTCTCGCTGTGCTGCTGTGCCAAGGAGCACATTAAAAATGGAAATGGGACTAGCAGAAGGACGGGGTCATGAGGAGAACAAATGGGGACAAAGCCTTCAATCATTCACAGAACAAATATTCCCGTGTCACAACACAAGGAAAGCTCGTTTTCCAGCCATTCCAGTCATCAGCTACACTAAACAAACCATACTTTATACCGAAAAATGTATAAAATTACCTAATTCTCCCATTATAGGCAGGAGGATCTATGTATAGCACGGAAGGAACGAGCCCTGGGTGCCCTTACCAGACTGTGCTCTGTTGGCAGTGTTGTGTGGGATAAATCTCTCCTCTCCCCGCTTCCTGTGCTTCTCTTATGCAATGAACACTAAAATAGGAGAGTTTTGCTTGCCCTTTCCCAGCTGTCTTTCCCCAAAGACACTGAAGGATTGGGTAATACCCCAAACCTCACTGAAAGTACAGAACTGGAACTGGGAAAGGTTTGCACCCCATTGTGGGGATGCAGTGACAGGGGGGTCGAGGCAGACAGATGGGACCCAAGAAGGGCAGGGATGGAGCTGCTCCTCCATGAGAAACAAAAATTCCAAACCCCATGGATGGGATCTCCAGGCCTGGGAAGAACCCAAAGCTTTCACTGGAAACCTAAAACAGTTTGTGTAAAGGCAGACCTATGGCAGCAGCAGAGCTGAACCAAATGGAGCTGAATCTTTGGCCAACATCTGACCTCTTTTTAGCTTGTGTAGATGAATGTTGATGTCTGGAGAAGAGAAAGCTCCAGGGAGAACTTAAGAGCCCCTTCCAGGGTCTAAAGGGGCTCCAGGAGAGCTGGACAGTGACTGGGGACAAGGGATGGAGGGACAGAACATGGGGAAAGGAGTTAATCTGAAGCAGAGGGTAGGTTTGGGTTGGATTTTGGGAATAAATTTTCCCTGGGAGGGTGCTGAGACCCTAGCACAAGTTTCCCACAGAAGCTGTGGCTGCCCCTGGATCCCTGGCAGTGTCCAAGGCCAGGCTGGAGCAACCTGGGATAGCAGAAGGTGTCCCTGCACATGGCAAGGGGTGGAGAAAGATGAGCTTTGCGGTCCCTTCCCACTCAAACCATCCTGGGATTCTGGGATTCCACACTAATTTTTCTATTTTCACTTAACTCAAGTGCCTACCCAGGACTTTAGGCCTCCTCCACATTTTCCTGGGAACAAGGAGGAAGCTCTGCAGCCCCAGGAGGGCTCTGGCAGCTGCTGGCCATCGTGGCCATGCAGCTCGAGCTCAGAGCAGGCAGCTCCCTGCCCAGCAGACACGTCCATGGGCAGAGCCAGCCAGGCCAGACAGCTCTGCTGAGCCAGCCCTTCTCAACAGCCCTGCACGGCTCTCTCAGGCCCGTTCCTGCCTCCAAGCTAAGAGATTTCTCTCCTTAGCCTTATCAAATATATCAAACCAACCTGGACATCAACAGGAAGAAAAAGAATGGCAACGAAATGGTTTGTCTTGGAAAAAAAAATTGCATTGTTAGTTAAAATAATCAGTGTTTATATTTAGGCTTGTTTCCCCTCTCTTTAGGTCTCTCTGTAGTTTCTGCTCCCTAAATGAAGCCCAAATGCTTCTTCCCTTTGTTACTACGGATGACTTTGCATTTCCAAATGCAAATTCCTGTACAAAGCGAAGCATTGGCTGTTTCATTTATTGAAACAAAATGAAAGCTGCCTGAGGCGGTGAGCAAACCAACCACGGTGGGTAACAACCAGGGACGCTGAATTTCCTAGGAGAAGAGTCTGAGCTGCCCCAGGTGCCCAGAGCTCTCCTCAGCCCATTGCAGCAGATCTCTGGAAGCCCTCAGCAGAACAGACTCACCCGCTCCAACGTGGAACGGATTTCTGAATCTACACCCAGAAAGGATGAGAGAGGCAATGCTGGGAAAGCCCCACTCTTCCCAAGGAAAGGATGTGGGGAGCCTGCAGTTCACCACACAGCACTCCCTCAGCTTATCCCAGAACCCCAGAACGTCTGGGGTGGAAGGGACCTTAAAGCCCATCCCAATCCACCCCTGCCATGCCCAGGGACACCTTCCACTGTCCCAGGCTGCTCCAAGCCCCGTCCAGCCTGGCCCTGGACACTTCCAGGGATCCAGGGGCAGCCACAGCTTCTCTGGGAACCTGTGCCAAGGCCTCCTCACCCTCACAGGGGAGATCTCCCTCCCAATATCCAATCTAAAGCTCCTCTCTGTCACTTGGAAGCCATTCCCCTTGTCCTGTCACTCCATGCCCTTGGAACCCTTCTCTTTGCCTTTGACTCAGCAAAACGCTGTCTCACTGCACAGCACCACGTCCTCGTGATCATCCCAAGGATGAGACTGGAAATGTGCAGCTTTGGGCATTCAATCCCATCAAGGGTGAAGAATTCCTGGCTAATTTAGGAAGAAAGCACTTTGGGTGCTGAGCAGCAGAGTGTACCCAGGACAGACTGCAGCCAGGACACATGGCCAGAATGAGCAAACAGCAGCCTTCTGGTGAACTGCAAATGATGATGGGCTTTGAGGTGCCTCGTTCAGAATTCTATTTCTATTCCCAAGACAGAACTCCCATTTTTGCTGGGAGGGGGATTCAGGACTCACTGGACATTTTGATCCTGGAGCTATGGCTCTGTGTTAATGCTTGTGCTGCTGTTCAGCTCTCGCCTCAAAATCAGGTGCTCTACAGCCCCTCATAAATCTCACTGGCACAACTTAATGGCTTAAATCAGTCTGTTACACAAAGTTCAGACTGGATCAGGGTGCAGAGTGAGGCAGGATGGAAATCTGCTCCCTGGAGCAGACCTGTGATTGCTTCAAGGAAGATGAGGGGGAGCACGAGACTTCGGATTTAGGAAAAAAAATTCACTTTGTGTAGTGAATTTTCTGTCTTGTTTTCCTTTCCCATTTTTATTACTTAGTAAGCATTCAGGAAAAACTGGATCTTTGCTTTTGAGATATTCTGCACCTGCTGTCTCGCCTATAAAAATGCTGTTTTCAATTCAAAGCAATAAAACACTGCAATTAATCTAAATCACATCATTACGGTTGGAGCCGAGACTCACAAAATTGGCTCCCTCTACCTCGGCGTGCACCACTTATCTTATTTTCCCAAATATTTTCCAAACGCATTTTGCTGTTCTTTCCTCTTGGAATGTGGTGGTGTTGCTGGATATTTGATTGCTGGTGTCAGGACTCACACATTCCATTTGGGATTGGATGGCCTGGAGCGTGCAGGGCACGGATCCCGGATGCACAGGTTGGGATGGAGACACATCCCAGTGCCCAGGCGAGCTCCAGGTGGAAAATTAAAGCTGGGAGAAATCCCATGGGCACCAAATTCCTGCAAAAAATGCTCCAAAAGATGTCAACAGGGGCCTCCAGGCATTGGAGGGCTCCTGGTGCTGCTGAACATCCCATCCAAGAGCTCCATAAATCTCTGCCACGTCGGAAAAGCAACAACCACCCACAGGGAATGCTCAGGAATAAGCTGGAAAAAAGGCCCCAGCATTCCCGTGCCATGCCTGGGCAGTCAGGGATTCTCTCCACGGGTCACTTCCGTGCCACAAACCCAAAATATGAGGAGCTGAATCCAAAGGGTTCATCCCACTGTGGTATTCCACAAGCACATGGCATCATGTTCTGCTTAAAATCTGTGTGCCAAATAAAATGGCCTTTTTTAGCCATCCTCTGGGTAATCCCACATGGAAATCTAGTCAGGGAAAACTTTCATTTATATTTACTAATTCTGGAATTCCATGGATAGTGTTGTTGGGTTTTTTCAATAACTTAATCTATTGACTGCCACGTTCTCCCTTCATCCAGTCATGAAACAATTCCTACAAATTCTACTTCTTGCTGTTATTAAGATAAAAAAGTGTGGACAAAAGATGCACAGTGACAGAAAAGAAGGATGAAAAGATCTCCCAGGAATTTCCACTTCGCTTCTCAAGCAGGAATTCTCTTCAGAGCTTTACAGAGCCCCAGTGGAAGGACATTCCACCTGAAGTGACACAAATAAATAGGGAACAAGGACGCAACTTGCAGCTACTGCAGAAAATGAATCACTCCTTTTATCAGATTTCCTATCCTTCATTCCTTTTTTATCAGATTTCCTATCCTTACTTTGAATAAACTTTGCCAGACTGCCTGGACTCAAACACACAGACAAATTTTTAATCTGGCATTAGGAAAGAAGAAGCTGGAAATTTATATTAATAAGCTTGAAAGCAGAAGCAAGAGAGAGACTTTTCAGTGGAAGGTCCATTGAGTAATGTCCAAAGAAAATAATTTAATTCTTCTTCTTCTCAGTCCATGCAGGGCTAGGGCACAGCTGTGCCAAAAAAAATGACTTTTATTAATTTATCAGCAAGCTGAACATTGAAATGTGCTCTGTGACAAAGACCTACAAATAAGCAATATTTTTCAGACTTCACCTTTCGAATATCATTAAAAGCTTCTGAATTCCACCCGTCGATATCTCACAGAAGTCCTCAGGTGGCAGCCCCAATTTTTCCAGGTTTTTGGATCCCAGGCCTTTGTTACACTCCTCCCACCACCGTGACAATCCTGCCACTTGTTATTTCCAGCACCTTCTCAGGCCTCTTCCCAAGGCCCGATCCATCCTTGCGCCGTCTCTCCCACAAGGAACGGGGAGAGCAGGATGATTTCCAGCTCGGATATAAAAAGCTGTCAGGAATAAGGAAATTGCTGTCCCTGTCCTGCCCGAAGGGGGTATAAATAAAGCGCTGAGGTGTGAGGGATGAGCCTCCTCAGCCACGCAGAGGAAATGAGCTCCTCTCCCTCGCACATATTCCCTCCGATGGCCCCTGCTGACGCCTTCCCTGAGACCACCAGAGGTGTTTTATGCCATTATTCCCTCATTTTCTCTCCACTTTCTTCCTTTAATGACATCGAGACTCTTCTATTTCCTCTGTTTCCCAAATTAATCTCTCACCCTGCTGTCTCAGGTCTCTGAACCGAGCCTCTCCTGCTCCAAGGAGATCCCAGAAAAGAACAGATCGTTTAAACCCCAACTTTCCATTTTTCCATTTTAACCCAAACCTTTTTGGTCTCCTGGCTGCACTGACAAACAGTTTGTGGATTTATCTCGGCGTAGAAATCGTTGTAGAAGCCAAAACTTTGTAAAGAAGCCTTTAGCTACATCTTTCATAGAGTTTGCAGGTTTTTTGGAGAGAGATGCTATGGAAGCGTAATCTGGGGATTCGTTTTAGGAAATATCCAAATCCTAATTAATTTTTNGTGGGAAGCCATTCCCTGTGTCCTGTCCCTCCAGCCCTTGTCCCCAGTCCCTCTCCAGCGCTCCTGGAGCCCCTTTAGGCCCTGCAAGGAGCTCTGAGCTCTCCCTGGAGCCTTCTCTTCTCCAGGTGAACATTCCCAGCTCTCCTATTTGTAATTAAAATGTAGATCAGGAGCAGAAATTGGAGATTTGAGAAAATGAAATAAATGAAATACTTTTGAAACAATAAAAGCAACTGACAAAAAAAATGCCCCTCGCGCNGCTGTCTCAGGTCTCTGAACCGAGCCTCTCCTGCTCCAAGGAGATCCCAGAAAAGAACAGATCGTTTAAACCCCAACTTTCCATTTTTCCATTTTAACCCAAACTTTTTTGGTCTCCTGGCTGCACTAACAAACAGTTTGTGGACTTATTTTGGGGTAAAATTCATTGCAGAAAGCAAAACTTTGAAAAGAAGCCTTTAGCTACATCTTTCATAGAGTTTGCAGGTTTTTTGGAGAGAGATGCTATGGAAGCGTAATCTGGGGATTCGTTTTAGGAAATATCCAAATCCTAATTAATTTTTCCCCAGATCTTTGCATCATCAAAACCAAGGAACCATAGAGTCACAGACGGATTTGGGTGGGAAGGAACCTTAAAGCTTATCCAGTTCCACACCCTGCCATGGGTAGGGACATCCTCCACTGTCCCGGGCTGCTCNCGCCAAAAAACCAAACCAACCCGAAAACATAAAAGAAAGAAGGGAATTATTCCCACCAATTTAGAAAGCCATGAGTGCCACTCTGATATGGGATAGGTTTGGGTTTTCCTCTGTTGCACAAAGGGCTCTCCAGAAAGCCAAACTCTCCCAAACAGAGCGATGCCAGCCTGAGTTCCGTGGCATTTAGCAACACTAATTGTCCCTTCTTTCCTTGCTGCTCTTTGCCACATTTCTTGGAAAACAACAGCTGTGTTTATTCCAACAGCAGCATCCTGATGACTTGATGATAGGCTAATCTGCTGGAATTCCAAGTGTGACTGCCCTGTAGGAATCTTCACCGAGCACCCCACAACTGCCTCTGGATGACACAAATCCTTGGAAATCCTTCCATACTTCTGGCTGACCTGGAAGGTTTCCCTTATCCCGGTTCGTTCCCTGAATTTCTTGCAGCACGCACCGTATTTTTCAGGGCTTTCTGGAATAATTTCCTCATGCATCAGTGTCAGAAGGTAATTCCCCAACATAAACGATTTCCGTGCTGTGCACCCCGACCAGAGGGATGGAGGCAGGACGTTGAATTATAATGGAAACAAGCTCAGCATCCAGGAAATCAGGGATATAAATCCAGCGGGACTGGCAGCGCTCTCCACGGAACAATACAGACACAGTGCCTCAGCAGGCAGCTTACAGAATATATCAAATGATCCAGGAGGAAAGCAGCCATATGAAGGCAGCTGAATTAATGCCACGGATCCGAGGAAGGAGCTTTCAGACAAGTGCTCAGCCAGCCAGATCCGTGTCTGCTCCGTGCCGGAGGGGATGCCCAGAAAATCACTGAGCACGAAGTCTTGTTTACTCAGCACTTCTACTAAAAAGGGGAAACTATGATAAACAGCATTTTCTCCACACCTGAGCCCTGTGCTACTGAATACTATTTAAATATGAGCTGGTAATAGATATAAAGTGTCCCAGGTCAGGTTGGACAGGGCTTGGAGCACCCTGGGATAGTGGAAGGTGTCCCTGCACATGGCAGGGGTTGGAATGGGATGGGTTTTAAGATTCCTCCCAACCCAAACCAGCCTGGGATCCTGTGAGATCAGCTGGGATTGGGAATGAGGAGAGAGGCAGAAGAGGAACAGGGACAGTGGGGCAAGAGGCCAGGATGGCCCCGTTGGGCACCACAGCAGATGCCACAGGAACGCACGGAGGGGCAGGGAGGGATGCAGGACACACGGGAAACCAGGCAGTATTTCCATATTTCAAACCCCAAACAACATTTCAAACCCCTTTTTTAAATCCACAGCACGTTCAGACCCACTCCCAGGCCACAGGCATCTTAGCTTCCTTAGCTGCAATTTAGGTCATTTGGGCAAATGTTCATTTATTCAGAATTTATTGCAGAGCTGTTCCCTGATCTTTCCAGCTGCATTACTGGTTCCTACAAAAATTCACTTCCCCACTGAAACATTAAAAACCCTTTGGGGAACACCAAAGGCTCCCTGAGCACAGCCAGGAACACGACTGGAAAAGCCTCTTGCAAGGCAGTGAAGAAGGAGGTGTCCAGGGTTTCCAGCTCCACATTTATTTTGGTATTTCCACCCTCAGTCACCAAGGAACACAGCAGATCCCCTGCTTCAAAACCAGACAGCAGTGAGATAAAAATGCAAAGGAACGTGGCACTGCACCCCGAGCCCATAAGAATAATGATTAATCACAGCCTTTTTTACCACGTGCACCCCAGCTCTGCTCAGTCACAGCTTCTCCTCCTGGCCTGCACCACGCCCTCCTCTGCTCAGTGTTTTATCCACCACAGAGTTTATTACAGATGAGGCCATTGCACAATTTTGATAAGGCCAATACATCATCTTCTCCACGTAAAGAATATATATTCTCTCGATAAAGCCATTTGCCAGGGGTTTAGTGATGCTCAGTAATGATTTCTTGCTTCCTCCTAGGTCACTGATAGAAACATCTAGAACCAACCTAAAAGTCTCCCTAAGAGGAATTTATTTCTCAGTTATCATCTCTTTAAGCTCCCCTCTGAAACCAGACAGTTTCCAGCTCAACTTATTTAATATGTGCCAGCTAGTGATTTATAGTTCTTAATCAACATTTCAAACAAGCCCCACTTCAAATGTTTTATTTAAGTTTAGCTTTATCCCAGTCCCTTTTTCAGCCTAACCTGCATTCTCAGAAAAACTAAAAATAGAGTAAAGGATCAGGTTGGCTTGACCCTCTCTAATTCCAAAACACCCTACTGACTGCCCATTTACTGCTCCCATTTATTTCTTTATTCATACCATTTTATAGCCCTTCCTATTATTTTTTTCTCTGAACTGAGGAAGCAATTTCATCTCTGCTTTTTTGTCTGTAAGTAGGTATTTAATTACGTAGCCCCAATCTGCATAGAAATAGAGTCACTTAATCATTTCCTTGCCCATCTTCAAGACATAATTCAGATTGTTTTCACCCTGAATCCGCAACCAACGGTGCATTTTAAAACAAAGCTGATATATTCTTGTTTTCCAATATTACAGACTGGTCTTTATCTTGCCTCTCCTAGAAGATTAATCCCAAATACCCCTAAAAGAATCTCAAATCTCACGAAGTGGTGATTCATGAAAAAAAACATTGATTTATGTGCAGTTGTACCTAAATACAATCCTATCAATGCAGATGGTTCTCTTCAAGTGTATTATCAGTGCTGATGGACTGAATAAAATCGGTGTCATTTTCCCTCACATGACTGAAATCCTCTTGGCTGGAAAATTAACCACAAGTAACGTCTTTGAGCTCTCCAGATTGAAAAACAGGCAGGAGATTTCTTTTGCATTTCAAATATGAAGCCAAAAAAAGTTCAAACATTTACAGCACCAAAGTGTGAAACACCTCAGCTCTTAAAAATAAATAAGATGCCCTTAAATCAATTAGAAAATTCCCACTCTTGTGGCGCAAAATGGGTCTTAAATATTTTTTTCTAGAAAGTTATTCATTTAATAGTTGTATCATAAAACTGGCTCTCCAGACCCTCAGAAACTGGATGATTTCTGCAGCTTCCTGCTTCTTTCTGAATCCACCAAGCACATATTTCCAGAGGAGCAGGGCTTGGCTCCATCAGCTCCCAGCTCTGCTCCAGCCCAATGCCCAGCCAGGCTTGGCCACCTCCACCTGCACAAAGTCGTTCATTCTCTCTCTGGAAGGGCCATGCAGCCAATTAGGTAATTTAGAATCCTCTCTCTAATTAAAATACAGCATGACCTCAATGCCACGGTGGTGTTCCTGGTTCATTACTCATCGGGCATCGCTCAAACCACGTCCCCCATCTATTTTTTATATTCCCAGGCTGTCCAGGAGCTCGCTCCGGGCACTCTGCAGGCACGAAGGTCTCCAGCTGAATTGCTGCTTCTTCCCAGAGCTGAGATTCTGAGAGCTTTCCCTGCTCATCTCCAGATGCCTCCCTAAGCAGGAAGCTCTGCAACTGGTCCAGCCACATTTTTTTTTTCCCAAGGGAATTAATCCTTGCACAATTTCAGGCACTTGACATCATCGAATAAACCGAGGCTTAGGTAGGAGCTGCCTCTGCCATTTCAGCTGGAGTGGAGTTTGCAACAGCTCCATGAGCTCAAGGGGTTGTTGGAGCCACAGAACCTCTCCTCACCAGCAGGGATGAGAGCAGGACTTTCACAGAATCCTGGAATCAGTTTTTCTTGCGCGTTTAACATTAGCATTCCCGTTCTTCAATAGAGCTTATAAAAAAGAGGGAGATTTGGTTTTTTACAAGGGCAGATATTGATAGGGCAAGGGGGAACAATTTTAATTTAAAAGTGGAGACATTTAGGTGAGATATTAGGAAGAAATTTATCTCTGTGAGGGTGGGGAGGCCCTGGCACAGGGTGCCCAGAGAAGCTGTGGCTGCCCCTGGATCCCTGGCAGTGCCCAAGGCCAGGTTGGACAGGGCTTGGAGCAACCTGGGATAATGGGAGGTGTCCCTGCCCATGGCAGGGGTGACACTGGATGGGCTTTAAGGTCCCTTCCCACCCAAACCATTCTGATTCTATTATTCTACAACTCCTAAAACATTATTTTTCACCTGGATATTAAACACCAACAGAAAGTCACACCACGGGAGCAGCAGCCCAGCTTGCAGAATGGGAAGATTCAAAAAGTAAATATAAAACTCTCCCAACATCAGAATTTAAAAACCAATTGATACTTCCTAATGTCATGAAGGTCTGGGCTTCTGCTGCTCCTGGAGAAAGCCTGGCTGGCTGAACTGACATCTCTGCTCAAGCCCTTTTGCAGCATTGTAAAATGAGAATAACCAGTAATACAATGTATATTTATGCTATAATTTCAATCATTAAATAAAATGTCACTGTATACACACAGCTGCTTTTTGGAGAGCAACAGTAATTTCCTGCTTTTCAATGCCTTGAACAAATGTGGTGAGTTTTATTTAAAAGTCTTTTTGCTTGTTTCTTAATTGGTGAATTCTTGTGCCGAAGCACCCAAACAATTCAGAGAATTGCGAGAAAAAACTGAATTAACTTTCCAACACTCAGTGGCACAGTATGTCTGTAGGAGTTGGAAAAGCACAAAGCCAGGCAGTAATCTCCTGGTTTCCTTCCTGCTCATAATCCTGGCCTGGCTTGGAGAGAGTTCTTACACTTCAGGTGGAACAGCTGACAGGAGCCCAGTGATCTGTGCATCCTCTCAGAGGTGATGAAATCACATTGTCACTGCCAGAACAGACTTTCCCACATTGTTGTATTTTTATAACCCTAAAACACCTGTTTGCTTTGCAGAAAGAAAAAAAAATAGTCCTTTATGGAAAGTGATTACACTGAAAAAAAGAAACATCTCCCAGTGATACCTTGTGGTCCTGGCCCAGCAGGAATTCCCCAGGGCTAAAGGATGAAGCAGAGATCAAAACTGTCAGGACTAAATTACGTCCTAAGCCTTCAGAGTCACTTGAAATTTATAAAACCCACAAGTTTACAAAGTCTGAATAAGACAAGAGTATCTACTAACGTTCAAAAATGTAATAATTAAATTATTACCCTTTATTTAATTGCCTTCTCCCTGTTTCCCACGGAAGGCGTGGCTCTGGGTTAATATCCATAAGAGGTGACTTTCACTCCCTATAAAGATTTACATTTGATCACCAGAATAGTACAAAGGATTTCACACAAATCCTCCTAATTTACTGTGCATACATCACTGCCATCACTCTTCAAAAGCACTATTTTGTCTGCTGCTTGCAGTACTCTTTAGCTCACACACACACACAGATATATGTATTTATGTATGGTAAAAACGTGGAGTTCCTCACCAGCTTCCTAAAAATACAGCCCATTCAAATAAAGCTGCTCCTGTGGGAAATGCACAGATATTTGGGAAAGGCAGAGAGGAGGGGAGATTCAATCACGTTTTTATTTATAAATATTAAATTTGGACGTTTGAGAAGTGCTGCCCGGTGCAGGTCACAACTGGCAATGGAGACAATCGTGGGAATGGTTTGATTTTGTCAATTGGTTTTAAGCTTTCAAAATGCAACATTTTCAAATTCTGAAAGATTTTATAGCCTTTGGTACTGGATTCATTTATAGGCCAGCCAATGAAATCCAGATTTCAATTATAAATAATCTTAATGAATACTGACAAGAATGTTACAGATCTGCCCTGGCAAGGAGGCCAAGGGCTTGGACAGGAAGTCTGACAAGTCCTACACCACTTATTTCCTATAATATTTCATTAGTGAGAGCATTGGCAACAAAAAGGCTCCAATTAATGAAAACCTGGTGCATGTGCTGAAATTGTAGGTCGAGGTTATCACAAAATTCATCTGAGCAGAAAAACAAGCACGGAATTAAGACCCTGAGTCCTTTGTCATTATTTGTGCCCTTCCTTATTCTGATTCCTCAGTCATCCAGTAAGGCCCTGAATAAAATAAATAACCTTATTAATTATGTACAGACAGGTTTTGTTGATTTCATTAATATGTATTGAATTCTGTGTCTCCACGTAAGGTCAGAATGAAGGTCCTATTTATTATTATTATTATTATTTCTGTTCTGGGAGTTTGTCCCAGTGATGTGAGCAGGAGATATTCCCATGTCTGGGAGATATTCCCACATGGATGGACAGGCCAACCACAGCATCTGGCTAACAACATCCCAAACTCTCAGTCAAAATACAAACAGTGAAAGCTGTGTGGAAATACCCATCCCTTTCAGAGCAAAAATTGGCGTTTTTCAATCAGCCCAAACCCTGGCTAATGACACCAACACGCCACCAAACACGACCTGGAGGGTGGCACGTTGGAATTCTGGGGTTGGAACTGGGTGAAATCTAAGGTCCCTTCCAACCCAAACCATCCCTGACTGGGATTCCATGGACACATCAATAGGAGCAAGGAGGACATTTAACTGCTATGTTCAGTCCTGCACAAAGGAGGTGAAATCCCATCCCGGAAAAGCTGGCAAAGCCCATTTTTCCAACTGCTAATCCTGTAAAATGCTGCTCCTTCTCATCACTGTGGTTTGGAGGAGAGGAGGGAGGAAGGAAAAAGAGAAGCGGGAAGG
>VZTG01006969.1:813366-901207 GCA_013397845.1 Melanocharis versteri | reverse complement strand
GCCCGCGGGGCGCTCGGCGCTGCTCGGGCTGCTCAGACAAAGGAGACGCGCACAGACACACACACACACACACACACACACACTCACACCCTGCACCGCGCTACCTGCCCGCTCCCCTCCCGCTCCCGGGGCGAGCCGGCAGCGGGGAGCCTCCATCCCTCGGGAGGAGGAAGGCACCGAGCAAACTTCGAGATTGCAAGCGGCAGAACCAGCGCTGAGATAAGACCAGGCGACCCGGCTGGTGGAGCTGCTCGCATCTGGCCTCACGCTGCTCCCTGTGCAGGCACCCCCTGTTTTACTTGCTCGCAAGGAACCATTTCTAGCCCTCCTCTGACCATCCAGCCCCGCTGCTGGGGTTTTGCAATGAAATACCCTCCCCGCAGTGTGACATGTTACACATCGGTCAGCTGGGGACCTGTTCTGGATCCAAAGGTCCCAGGGCCAGCACCTCCACATGGACACTGCCTTTGCCCTCCAGAGCCTGCAGCTGAGGGTCACAGGCCTGTATTTGAGTGCTGGAGATTTAAATTTCCCATTGGATTTATGGGCCTGCTTTCAGGGGAAATCCCGATTCCACTCAAGTTGTTAGGATTTTGCCTCTGGCTCCTACGCCCACAACACAGAATTAAACATGAGATTAAATATTTGCATGTGCTGAGCAACCAAGAAGCCATAAAGAAGCACATCTAATGGTCCTTGCATCAGGATTTTTGCCAAACTAGTTTCAGCTCGGTTCCCTGGTCTGAATTACCACACAGCACAATCACTTTGGGTAGTTCAGAAGAGGCAGCAACAGGCAGGAGCTGGCATGGGAGCAAGCAGAAACACAGCCCTTGTGACACCAGGATCCACACCGAGCCTGGTCCCTCAAGTGTAAGTAACAAAACACAGTCAAACTTTAAACACATATTTACAGGCAACTGCTGATAAAGCCATGCGAATCACGTAATTATGCCCCTCATTTTCAGTACATTAAATACCCATTGCTTGTTGTACTCCTGTCCTCCTGCCAACTCCAACTCAAATGATGGGTAGATGATGGTGTTCTCCCCATCCTGCTCATCCACCATGCTGGGAGCAAAGCATTTACACCCAACACATGATGGGGCTCCCCAGAAGGCGATGGGATGTGCTCAGCCCGTCTCCTCAGGTTTCTCTCTTCCCCCTTTGTGTTCCTACACAACCAGGAGCAGGAGGAGACGAAAGCTGAGGCACGAAAGGCATGTGCCTAAGGCCTTGGCTTTCAGAATCACAAAGTAGTATCAGAATCCAATGTTTTCTGGAGGAGAGAGGAAGGGGAGGATGCATCGCATGACAGGCCTACAATGGAGAGTTTTAAACCACGAGCAAGGACGTGGCTATGGCCGTGTTTGTGGTGCCATAACACACCTGGCCTGCAGCAGAAGCAGGAGGAGGACAGATGACATCCGGGAGGAAGAGCCTGGTCCCACACCTGCCCGTGGGCAGACCAAGTCTCCACTAGCCCAGTTCCCTGCGAGGCTCCCTGTAACCTGGCTCACGCTTGTCTGTCCCTCCGGCCTTTTGGCGCCGTAATCCAGACGGGAGAAAAAAATAACTTGTGACATCCCCCAAGGACAATCCACCAGTCACACCATGGCGAAATGTCATTCACAGCAAATTAAATCATGACAGAGATCATCCTACTCCTCTCAATCTGCAACGCATTCCAGCGCTCCTGATGTTGGCACTGGCCTCTCCGGGCTGCAGCAGGTTCCTTCCCAACGTAACCACAGCACCCTCACCCCACAAACAGCCCTGCCACCCGAGAGCGTGGCCACGCTGCCCTTGCTACAGCACCACAACTGACAAGTGAGCTCTGATTACACAGCCTGACTTAGGAGGGAAGGCTCACACATGCCAAGATCTTGGAATGATTTCCAAACACTAGGTAAACTTTGAGACGGTGTTTAAAAAAACGGGATAGGGTATGATATAAAATAGCAAATTGGGAATCAGCAAGGGGGAAACAACACAATAAAATAATTTTTTTCTGATTATAATTGCTCTCAAAAAACCTCATCCTGTACAAGAGCAGCTAACCATTCAAAGGAATATTTAATACACAGAAGGAACTATTAAGAGAGCACTTTCCAGCTCAATTCTTTCAGCTTGTCTACACCGGAGAACACTAAATTACAACAAATAGTGAGCAACCCTTGTGTGAACAGCGTCTAGTTGCCCAGCCTGGTGGAGTTTACAACAGTTTAGAACACAAAATAAGCAGCGGTGACCCCAGTCCTGCCTGCAGTGGCAGAACTGTGTCCATACTTCAGCTTAGTGTGATACAGTTCAGTAATAAATAACATCCTTAATTACGCTGCTGAATGAGCCATAGTGAAAACTGCATGAAAACAGACAGCACCTTCTATTTTGAACTGTTGCTTTGATTGCACCTCACCTGAAGTCATATATAAGTCTCATCAATATCATAATCTTCTCCACAGAAACCAATTATGTTGTCACAAACTGAGACAATAACCTCAAGCAAAGAATAAACAGCAGGAGCAGATGAGTGCCAAAGAACCAGATTTTATTCTCATGCAAATATCCTTAAGTAGTAAAACCAAGATGGGGGAGGACGACTACAACCCCTGTGCTGTACTCACTCACTCCTGAGCATCTCCTGTACCAACAGATTGCAGCTGCTGCTGCTGCTGCCAGCACTGAACAGGATCCGTGTTTTCCTATTACACACTAGAGTTTATGATGCTCAATAATGAAGTGAAATAAAGTTTTTTATGTGGCACAAACACACTTTTGATTTAACCTTCCCTTGAAACTTTTTATGCGCCTTTACAGAGTATTATATTTAGCTGGTATTAGAAAAAAATATTTACACGGAAACAATTGGACAAACAACCTCAAGCTGGCTGATATGCAAGTCCTTGAAAAAAAATGTTGTGATTTGAGCTGCTGCTGTTTTCTGCAGGCCAGTACATATGTTTTTGAAAAGGAAACCCACTGAGATGTTTATGAATCACAATTATTGACCTGTATCAGAATAAGAGAGTTACCTAGTAGCTTTCTAAGGTTCATTGTTTTGGTGTAAGTGTCCATTCACATGAAATACGATCTTAACTGTTGGGCCTAGGAAAATTTCATGACACTTTTCTCAAGAGTTTTAACCAATATTTCAGTTGTATTCTCAACACTAGCAGTGACAGTCTGACAGCCTAAATATCCACAATCTTACTACTTCCCATCTACTTTATCTGAACTATGACATAAGAGTTGTCACCAGATGCACTGAGTATCTGTCACAATCTTTTCAATAAACAGTCTGATTGATCAACCGTAGATCAAATAAAGTAATGCAAGATGAAATAATATTGATGCCTCCCTCCATGCAATGCTACTGCTCATACTTCCCTAACCATGTCCAGCCCTGCTCCAGGAGAAGCAAAGGCAGCAAGGGCTGTACAAACACCTCCTGAAGGACACGGCCGTGGGCTACTGCAGCAGAGAAGCACCCAAACAAGCAGGAGCCCAGACAGAACATGCGGACAGAAACTCACTCACTCATAAGCCTTAAAACCCAAACAACCCTCCCCAAACCCCAACACCACGGCATCTTAAAAAAGTAACAAATAAGACTGCAGAGTGGTGAAACATGGATTTCATCTATCACACAAGACAGACTCTTCTCTGCAGGAAGAGCTGTGACCTGACTGGGACTATCCACTGGGAAATGAGGGAAATCCTGCCATGCTTCCTTCTTCCACAGAGCCTTATGGCACAAAGTGTTTCCACAGCACAGTTGGTGTCTCCAAGAGCCATGTTCTGTCAGTAAATGCAAAACCTAGTGAAGGAGGTTCCTAAGAAGATAAGCAGTGACTGCCGTGCTGTGGAGGAACATGCAAATAGATGTGGCTGAAAGAGTGGATTAACCGGAATAGGAAACCTGCTTTCCTGCAAGAGGCTCAGTGTGCTGACACACAGCACAGAACGCTGGGAGACAGTCAGCTGTGTCCAACGTGTGGGCAGCAGCCTGAAAATCCAGAGACCAAACCCAAACACATGGTAAGCAAAGGAAAAGCTGAAGTGCAGTTTGCCTATGAGGGCTCATTGCTCATTGTCGTCACCTACAAACTTGGATTTGTGGGGAAACAACCAGGACTAACAACTGAACCACACTAGGCTAAGACTCACAGCTGCTTTGCTTTTATTGGAATTTACCCGTATATTTTGTTATATTTGTTATTTTCAAAAAGGAGAGCACTGCTGTCCCTCTTCTATCTGGTCCCCTGGTGCCTGCAGGAAAATCATGAAGTTGAAACAAGCGCTCATTTATATTCTCAGCAGACTTTAATTTCAGTGTGCTGTGGAACTAAGAGGAAGCCATCTTCTTGGGGACAGAACATACAATTCAATTTTGTTCTGAAAAGTGCGTGCAGGATTAATGTCCATAATTGCACGGCCTGTATTGGGGAATGACAAACGCCTTTCCCACTGCTCTGCCAATGTGCTTCGATCCAGAAACAAAACTATTAACTTTCAGATATGTAACTCAAAGCTTGGATTGTTTTCATGTCGGGGTGGTGGAGAGCACAAGCATGTTGGAATTCTTAAACCAGGTTCAAACCTTAGCGTTTGGTCTGGTTTTGTTGGCCAGCTCAGCAATGGATGTAGGCCAAGCTCCTGGTGATAGTATCTGAGATCTGTCAACTCATTTCACATACACTATCTAAGGAAAAGGTCTTAAGACTACAGTAGTTTTCATCAGCACTTTCACTGTCATGAAATAAAGAGAAAGCTTCTGTCTTGAAAAATGGCAGTCAAGGCATAGTTGGGAAGAATTCATATTACTGAATATTCGTGTCTGTGGTAGAAGAATGACAATGGAGAGGAATACATAAATCTTCCTGTGTGATACCTGGAGCATAACAGTTGGAAAACAGAGATGTCTGTTCATTTTTTTTCCAATCCATTTAGATTTCTAGTCAGAGTCAAAATGGCTCTAATTTACCTGTTTGATGTATTAATCACATAAAGGCATTGGTCAGATTTCAAAGCGAGTGGCTGAGAGTTGATAAGAAGTGAAAATATTAAGTCAAAGATGGAAGATTAAGAAGGTGCTCATTCAAGTCTTTGCTATTTATAATTACTCCCTGAAGGGACACAATATTTCAAGTACAGCCTCTTGAGGTGAGAAATAATCTGTCAAGTCACCAGGCAAAGGTTTTAGAAAAATACTGAGGCAATAGGCAGTGAAGCTGTTTTGTAGAGTCACGGAGTGGGTTGGGCTGGAAGGACCTTCAAGACGTGTGATACACACACACCAAACCCTGGAACTCCTCGGGTCTGCACCGAGTTACTGCACAAATGAGTTTGTCAGGAGGACTAATGTGTGTGAGAGACTGAAGCAGTGCTGAGAAAAATAAACAGGTCAGGCAAGGAGCTGCCTTCCTGGGCAGTGCTGCCCCGGGAGAGCAGAGGCTTGACAGGAACTCCCAGTACTTCAGCAGCTTTCACTCCTTCGCACAGTACCCCAAGAAGCCTTTGGTTCTGGTGCATCAGGTTTTTTTTCCTGCCTCCAAGTGTACTTAGCAGGGGAAGGCCTTAGTTTTGTATGTGTACAGCTACTGTGGGAAGTCCCCTAAAAAAAATATCCCCCAAACCTCAACTATGTGGTTTTGTGTCTTAATAGATCTGTCAGGAGCCAGAACTGGGGTATTTTTCTTGAATACATTTCAGCTCTCTCCTACCACATGGCATCTACTATCCTACAGTGTAAAAGAACACAAATTATTCAAAATTATTTAAATCACTGATTCCAATCACAATTTAAATCAGTAAAGAGAAAAACAAATTTAAATTGATTTAAATCCTCATTTTCTTTTGTACTTGTGTTATTTTCTGGGAGAAAAGTAATTATTAGCATCTGATAACTATGAAGAAATGCCTGATTTGCAGTAGATTATGAACTTTATAATCAGGACTTTTTATCAACAAAAAGGATTCACAATACACACATATTTGTATATGCAAATCTCCTCGCAGACTACTGGCATTTAAAATTGTTGTTGACACCAAACAGAGTTCAGGCTCTGCTGTGTGGGATCACTTCAAACACCTTTAAGCTGGTGCCTGGCAAGAATGAAATGTGACAGTTTAAATCTCCTTTTTGCTCCTGTGCCACTTGGAATGACTGATGGAAAACTTATTTGAATCTCAACCAGAAAAATACACCATACAATAACTTACCCAGAATCTCAACCAGAAAATACATCATACACCAGTTTACACAGGATTGTTTTGCTGTCTTATCTACCTTTATCTTTTTTATCCTTTCCAAATTTTTTCTAACACTAGATAGAGTCGACTTTTACTTCAATTCTGAAGTGCTTGGTTTTAATTGTCAATATGTGCTTTCTAACACATTTGTATTCCCACAGGAAGTACCCTGAGTAGATCTCCAAGGACTGGCCTGTCTTAGGGAATCAGGCAGAGTTTTCCCACTGCTGCTACATGGAATGTTGCTTTCCTGGTGGTAGCCCCGGGCAGGCTCCTGAAGCTGATGCTGGTTTGATGTTGTGCCATTTCTACGTGCTCAGATCTGTTTCAGACACCACTCTGGTTAAAACACTAATTGCTGTAACGAGTCCCTCACTGCTCCTGCTCCTCTGGGTGGAGCTGGCCCAGCGATAGCTATGGCAGGAATTCTTGGTAAGCAAGCAAGTAAAAACTGGAAGCACTTATTCAAAGGTTTTCAGGAATGTTCTTTGTCCACCTCACACCTCTCCCCCTGAACTGAAAGAAAACCCGATATAAAACAATGCTCAATACTTCTGAAAAATCACATTGGTTTCAAGTTAATCAAAACACTCCATTTTATGCTTTACCCCCTAATTTTTGCGAACAATCGAATTTATTGTGTCCACTAATTCTTAGTCCATTTACTTACTATTTCTTAGGTTTGATCCAATGCAAAATGTCACCTAAAACTGGATCCATAAATAAAGGAGCTCTGTCATTAAAAACTGGTAGGTTTTCTTCTCTCCCAGCACTTTTAAGGTGAAACACCAAAAAGAGGGAAAAAGGTTCTTTGCTGGAAATGGTAGCAGATATGTGAAAGTACATAGGGCCATCTGTGGGGTCCAGATCTGGAGATGGTGGCTAATCCCACCAGGCCTTTTATTCCCTATTAATCCCATGGCCTTTATTATTTAAAATACAGGTTCATTCTAAAAATCTACCACCCTCTTCACCACAGCTGTCTAGTGTTCTTGTGTGCTCTTTGGTTCAGACTGTGAACAATGATCCGAAATCTTATTTCCAGCCTAAATCTATTTATGGGATGTTTATATTCACTTCTTCCCATGCCAACATTGTCCGTTAGCTTAAATAACTCTTTTCCTGCCCCTGATGATTCTACTCCCTGAAGTACTTACACAACAATCATCTCCCCCTTCCACTTTGCTGGGCCATGCTGAACCAGGCATGTCCTGTCAGTCTCTGCTCTCCAACATCACATCTCGAATATATGTGGTTGTGGAGTCCCACATTCACCCTCACCTCAGAACTACCTATAATGGAACTACAATAGAGTAAAAAAAATGCTCAAATGTATGGTTTTTGTACTAGAAAAGACTGAACTAACTTGTGATTTTCAGCTTGGGAATAGGGAAAAAAATACTGAAACACAGCAATGGAGACATAAAAAAATCCTTGACAGCACAGAGATGAACAGAGACTTCATTTAAATTTCTCAGAATGCATGATACTGAGGGCATGAAGTGTATTTATGATATTAAAGGACAGATCTGAAACAACATAAGGAAGTACTTATCTACACAGAGCTTTATTAAACTGCAGGGGACACTGGCACAGGATGCTGAGGAGATCAAAAAGATCAACAGGTTCCACAAATTATTAGGTAAATTCACAGAGGGAAAAAAATTCTACCAGGGGACACTAAGCAGAAAAGATGAAGATATAATCTTCCATCTTAACGGGGAAGATAAGCAAAGGGAATCTCTGTATTTCTGCTTGGTTCCTACGACTCCGTTAACAGCGGTGACGGCACCACCAGGAACAGGACAGTGCTACAAGGACTGTGGGCTGGTGGAACATGACTTTCCTCAGCCACAGGAATCAGCCTTTTGCTCTGCCTCTCACAGATCAGTTCACATCAGTTAATCCTTCTTTTTCAGATACATGGATGTATCTGTAGAATTCTGCAAAAAGATTTCTCGTAAAAATAATGGGGTACAAACTGAACTGCTGTAGGCCAGAACTCACTAATGACAGAAATTAAATGCTGCCATCCCAGAAGGTCCCTTTCAGTGTGATGCCCACCTATGACCATGCCAATCCAAAAAAATAACAGCAAAAAAACCAGCCTGAGGGTTGCCTTCCTTTTTTTTTTTCAATGATCACTTTTTCTTCCTGGTTCTCATGCCCTGATACAGAGCTATGAACATTATTTGCATTGCCAATTGCAGGGAAACTTGTGTTTAAAAAACCCAATAATCCAATCAAAGTTTCTGTTTGTGGCCTTTACTAATTAATAGTATTCCTTTAAATAAGAATATTACCATTTCCTTATTATACTTCTCAGCTATCTTCCTTTAAAATCAACAGGTAAAAATTACATGGAGAAGGAGCATGAACAGTCATCAGAGAAACAGCCACATATTGCAGCACTGTTAACCAGCTACTGAAAATTACAGCTCCATCTCCTGCTCAAAGCCAGACCTAAATATATTTGGACACTTACTCTCATTGCAAATGCAGTGGCTTTAGTTTTGTGCCAGGTAAGAGAGATGAGAATCCAGCTCCCAGTCTGCATTTCTAACTCTTCACAAGAACAGGAGAGTCCAAACATATTTTAGTTCTTTATAGCTGCTCTTCATAGACAACTGAAGATCTTTATCACGATAAAAACAGAAGGCAGTGCCACAGAGTGTAATTACATGCTGCTGGAGTTGACTGTTTTCTTCCAGAAATAGGAAATGGTTCGAAAAACGTGGTTTCTGCTTAAGCCACATTCTGAGCTCCCTAAATAAAACACTATCCCTAATTCCTGGGCAGATAAATGGGAACTCTGGTACTGTAGGGCTGATTAACCCATGGGAATGGGTTTCAAGACTGGGCTTGACAGTCACCAGCTTCCTGCACCAGCAACCAGCCATGAGCTGCCACAGTGGAAAATCAGGTTTAGGCTCCGTTCACACCACCCAAAAGTTCATGTCCCAGGGATAGGGTAGAAGTTAGTTGGGATGATTTCTTGCTTCTCTTTAGTTGCTTAAGTACCCAGCATTTGAAGGCAGCCTGCCCTATGGAGTTCCACCCTTCAGACAGCATCGCACGGTGGGATTTGGTCAAAGGGTGGACTTGGCAATCCTGGAGGTCTTTGCCAACCTTAATGATCCATGATTGCAACCCCCCAGTGAACCCTGAGCCCTGCACCCAGTGAGGACAGGCCCCTGCTGCACAGCCCCCGGCACAGGAACGGGATGGGGGCTGCACACCCACAGCTGCATCCGCGCCAGCAGCCAGTGGGAAATGTCCTGCCTGAAGGTACATAAACTGTCAGTCAGCCATCAGGACAAGCAGGTTTCAAATATCCTCTCAGCCCCACATTCCTGATTCCTTCAACAGGCCTAAATTACGATTGTTGTACATATCCTAAGACCCCTGGCACTGGAGTGTTTTCTCTTACTTTACAGCTAAAAGAGAAAGACAGGTTCTTGTGTCTTCTGAAATAGAGTTTCCAAAAAGAAAAAAAAAGAGGTGCCTAAAGGAGAGTAATTATTGTGCTAAATAATTATCAATAAATTATAAGAAGTACAAGCAACTCAAAATAGCTCCATAAAGATGAGTAAATATGATCTGAAGAGGTGTCTATGAATCACACTCCATCTCTCTTATTACCACAAAACAATAATGGTTCGTACATTGTACTACAAAACTTTCCACTGAAGATGCCAGAGATCTTCTTAAACATTAATTGCACCTCCCAGCCTCCCAGATGGGCAGCCCCATCTCCACCCGGAAAAGCTCAGGGAGCAGGAATGTGCCATTCACCTCACACGACACAAGGTGCTGCAGCAGAGCTGGGAACAGGCACAGACCCCGGCCTCCCATTTTGTGCACGAGCCACAAGATCATCAAATGTCACCCAGTTATTCCATCTCCTCACTAAACCATTGCTGATTATCACTTCTGTTCCTTTTCCCAGCAAGTCATTCTCTTTGTCAGGGAGCTGCAGTGTGCCTGGCAGCCCCAAATGCCTGTGGAAAAGGTGGACAGAGCGACGCAGCACCGCGGGGCCACGACACACGGACGGGTCTGCCCTGTACTTGGTTAAATGTCCTGCCCATGACACCTCGTCCTCTGTGAAGTGGGATTTGAGGTGAATGAACGCATTTCTTCCCTAAACCCCAGCATGTCACAGGCTTCAAGCAGCCGTTCTGCAGCTCTGTGCACGCTGCTCACGTCACACTCACAACGCGTAAAAGAAACGGACTCCATTTTAAAGGGAAATATTATTTGCTGCTTCAAAAATCATTCAGGTTATCAAAGGCACGTTCTTTCAGAAGCAAGTCAATGTAACCAAGCTCGATCTTCCCCAACTTGGCTTACTTACACAGACACTCCCTGTCCCTGTTCCAGGGATCTCTGACTTTAGTCAGGGTTCTCTCCCTCTGCTCTTTGCTTTTCCCACTCCATCCCTTTTCAGTACTTGCTTCTCTCCTAATCCTGCTCTCTTGCCATTTCTAGTCTCTTCCCCTCCTTTCTTTACAGTAATTTCCATTTTCTTTGAAATGTTTTGGCATTTAATGCTGGCTTTATTCTTCCTTCTCCATCTGCTGCTCTTGTCTTTCTAAATCTCTTCTGGAGCCTTCTCTCGGGAGGAAGCAAGAGAGATGTACTCTGTTCCATGTACTGCTTCTTCTTTCTGGATTTCAGCTCCCTTCTTTTCCTTCATGGCTTGGAATCAGAGAATCCTCCTGTCCCTGGAAGCTGATACCAGCTGCAACATCTCCTTACAGCCCCACAGCAGCCGGTACTGTGCTGTACTGGATCTCCTGCTCCCTTTGAGCACAAGGATCTCAGGGAAATATCTGCCATTTCTCCTATAAATGCTATAAGAGCAAGACTGCAGAAAGCAAAATTACTGGTAGATTTTACTCCCCTGCCTTGTGCTCAACATTTGTGGAATCTTCTGGCCATGGAGACTTGCTCCACCAGCTACAATCCATTTTCCAAGGGAGTTTCCCCCTCCCTAAGGGTTTTTCTTCTCTGTAAAATCTTCTATTTCATTATCAGGGCTTACAGGGAACAAAGGAGAAATAACCAAGCTTAACTACTAAAACTGCTTTTAGACAAATCTCCTCTATATTGTCTTTCCCACAGATTTTGATTTGGGACTCAAAGGCTCAACTCTAAGACGTCTCTTCCCAGCCTGTTCACTTGGCCTCTGTTCCCAGGAAGGGAAGTAGCTGGAACGTGGAAGATGACAAGGACATTTGCCAATTACAAGCACAACAACAAATTTCTCTTGGGAAATGTGCAGCCCTATCTGCATGTGTACCTATGAACTAAAACATAAGACATAACACAAACTGATCACAGATTAAGCAAAGCAAATATGAAGAGAATGGTGAAAGGATTTTTTCAGCTATCAATTTTTGTTTATTTCCAAACTTCAACCTAAAGTCTGACTTTCTGCAAAAGTTTTCCTTGTATTTGTTATCAACTGATATGTTTGTTATTGTCATACCAGTGGGAATGATGCCTCCTAAAATTTTTGCTTTCAGAAAGGCTGAAGGAAAATAAACACCTGAAAAAAAAAACTCCTGGAGCCGGCAAGATGGATTTTGAAAAAAAGAATAAGATTTAAGTCACAAAAACTACAAATCCTTTACAGTTGCAGCTATGTTGCCAATACACAGAAATAAAATAGAAGAAATGAAGCATTTATCAAGGCTGCAAAATAAAGTGAACAAGAACATTAACAAATGCCAAAGCTTATAAAAGCCTCAAAGCACTCAGATCCTCCCTTCCCTCACAAGCTCAAAAGAGAGTCAGTTGTTCCTTAGTTTTATTTTCTATATTTCACACACCACCTTTCCTCTGGATTTTGCCTTATCCAATGCCTAAAATATACCTGACCATGGAATGAGCAGCAACCATCAAACCAGTGGAGTGGAGAATCCCACACCTCTTTCTCAAGGTTTTCCACTGTTGTTTCTAAACAAATGTTTTAAACACAGAGCGTATTCTCATGGATTTATTACAAGCTAAAAGGGAAATATGTATTTAACAAGACACAATTCCTCTGAAATGTGCTGAGCTAAAACCCAAAAAGAGACCAAGAAGGAACGTGATGTGCTCATCCTGCCACACTCTTCTCTGGTAGTTCCATGTTTATGGTCTACTTCCCATCTGAAAAAAGCAAATTCTCATGGCTACACGTGCCATAACAAGTTCACCAGCACAAAGAGTGAGAACTGACTGAATTAGCTTCCCTGATAATTATTTGAAAGGTACCTACAGTGGTAACAACAACAGATTTTCAGACTGAAGCCTGATTTAAGCTGACCGACCCCTTCAGTGTTTCTAAAGAAATAATGGATTATAAAACAAATTCAGTGAAAAATGAAAGTAAAAATAGCAGCGATGAGACATCTTCTAAATAAGCAAAGCTGCTTTTACAGTGTGCTGAATAACTGGAGTGTGGTAAACATACCACTGTTATAAATAACAACCAGCCTTTTGACATTGTTCTTTCATTAATTATTTCAAATTCTTTATCAGCCTTAACAAAGCAAACCTCATGGTTTTCCTGCAAAGTGAAAAGAATTACTCCCATGTATAGGAGGAAAAATTAGGATATAGGGACAGAAAACAATGCTTCAAAGTTGCAGTGGCACATTGTACAGAGCATTCAGGAAGTCTCATAGTGTAAGAGAAAAACCATCCTCTCGTTCAGATGACAGTGCTCCCTAAGTGACTGATTTGTAGCATTTACACATCATTTAATTTTACACAAAATGCATCAAAATTTTTAGATTTAACCGTAATTAGTAAACGATCAAGACATATTGAAGTTTTATACTGGTAAGTAAGGCCCAAACAAATCCTGTTTAAATGGAAACTCTAAAGATTTCTCCCTGCTTGTTTTGCTTCAAGACTTAATCAGAAAACCATTAAAAGCAACATTTTGTGTTAAAAATGGTAGCAGCTGCCAACAGATAATACACAGCACTTTGTCAGATTAGAGATAAATAAACACCAGACCAGGCACAACAATGGTTAGTAAGTAATTGTGTCTCATTACCTTTGTGGTCTTCTTGGGCCAGCTGACCACAGGGACACCCGAAATGGCAAGATTTTGGTCATCATCAGCATGTTCCTTCAGTATGTTCTGTTGCAAATGAAAAGGCCTTTATTAACCAGAGAAACATTTTTCCAGTTGAAGAGCGCAGAGACCTACATAGGACAATACTCTGCTCTGATGACAGAGTGACAAGATCTCTGCAAGTTCCAGTTCCCACTGAAACTCTTGCACCTGTTAACATCCAAGATGTGAAACTTCTTGCAAAACAGGCAGCAAAATCAGCCATCAGTCACCTCAAACATTACAGAATTCTTTAATATTGGTGCGTCCAAGACCGGTGTCTTACCACTATCACCTCTCTCCCTCAAACTCCAGGTCATTAAATCTCAGCTGACCCCACAAGTGACCCCTTCTCTCCTAATTAAGGCTACAGAAGGCCTGAGAAGCAGTGAGGCTCTGCCCCTGTTATTTCAGCTGTCACAGGACATCATGTGTGTGGTGTGGAGCAATGCTCGGATGCCTGGTCATGCAGGTAAGCCAAGAATAAAAATGTACTCTGGAACGTTTCATCTTTTTGCACATGGCAATCCAGGAGCACCACCATTCCCACTGCCCTTCCTTCCCCCATGATGGGCAGGACAGAACTGCTGGAATCCAGTTCCCTTTATGTGACCAGCTGAGGCATTCAGGTTCCTCAGAGTTCACTAGGAAAGGATCAGACTATGGACAGCATTAAGGGAAAAAGATTGATCTCTCCTCCCTTCCACCCCCACCAAACCCTTTTCTTTGATACACTGTTCTAGAAATTTCGTGAGTGGGTTGCACAGGCTGACACAGCTTCCACCACTGTGAATCACTCCCATGACCAGTAACTCAACACAGAGGTGGTAAAACACTCAGTGGTGCAGCTGGGAATAGTCCACGCTCGCCTCCCGTGACTCCCTACATGCTCACTAATTTAGCTACAAAGCTCTTCATTTCGGAGTTCAGGTGGCTGAAAAGGAAGAAATGAAAACAAAAAACTAGTCGGAAGGAGGATTCTGCTGTGCTGCTGAAAACTGAAGGCCAAATCAGCACTAACAAATTGAAGACAAAAAAAAAAAAGCTGCCATAGAACCAATGAGAACTGCAGGTTGGAAATTACCTCAACAGAATATTTAGGAGATGACCCTGGACAATGAAGTTCAGCAGTGCTGCTCCCAAGTATATGAAAAAACCTTAATTAGCCAATAACAGGCAGCAGGCTCTGTCAGTCCCCAGTGCAGCACTCTAGTAATTAGTAATTTCACACACTATACAAAAAGAGCTTAAAATACAGTAATTGTTTTAATAGGGAGTGCACTTGGAATTCATCTGTAATCATCCAACTAAAGCCCGGAGAGTGATGGCATGTTCCAGTCCCCAGGAGCCCGAGTCTGGATGAGTGTCCCTGGGGCTGACTTTCTCCCTGGAGCTCAGACAACCTGTCACACTCAGCCCAATTCCCCAGCCTGTGCTTCAACGAGAGCTGTGTTGCTGACAGACAGCACAGCCCCAGCACAGCTGCTCCTGCAGACACCACCACACCAGCAAGGCTGCTGGTGATACTGGTTAGGCCGAAAGCAGCGCCAGTGACCAGAATAAGCGATACCAGTACAAGCCCAGTTTCATCAGCCCAGCGCTGTGGCTGCACTCAGGGGTTTGCAAAGGTGAGGAGTAAAACCCAGCTTGCCCCAGCCTGGCTGTGATGCAGAGTCTGTATTGTACCTGCTCTTCCAGTGCAACACCCAATAACTTTTACACAGGGACTAATCATCGGCAAATTAACTCTTGGCCAAGCTGAGGTGAAGTGAGCACCTCTTTTCTCGTGTCCTTTTTATTTGGAGAGAGATCACTGCATTAACTGAGCTGTGACCACACTCTGAAAGTTCAGTCCTAAAAACTGAGAGCTGTTTTGTATTCTCATTGCAAAGCCAAAATTCTCCAGAACAAGGAGGCAGCTTGAGAGCCATAAACAAAGGACAAATTAATCCCTTTTTACTTTGCTACTCTTAGGTTTGAAAGCCTGTAAGACAGAAAACCTTAACATTTCCACTAACGACTGTCAGAGACTTGCAGTTCAATGGAAAGCACAGTATATTCCAAGAACTTGGCAAGGTAATGAAGGTTTCTTGTTATCATATGTATCACGTGAAAATATTATCCAAGGAGAAATGTAAAACTATGGCAGCTTATCATCTGAGGCAGCCGAAAACAACGGCTGTCTGCGCAGCAGAGCCGCAGCACAGCCACAGTTGCGCCGACTGGAGCATCAAGTGTCGGCTCACAACAGGCTGGGGGAGGCAGGGTTTTGTTCACCTGCTCAAAAACAAGAAAAAGGAAGATAAAGAAAAGCCATGGGGCTCCAGTTAGAGGAACAACGTGATGCTCTTCCAGCGCAAGGCGGCCCGATTCATTACACTTGAGGGCTGTGGTGACAACAGCAGGTATGAAGGGAAAAAGCTGATTAACTATGTAAGAATTCAGCTTAGCCATTAATTTCAAAAGCACAGCAAGGAATGACTCCCCTGAAATGCATTCAGTAGAGGGAGGTTTTTTTCTGTCATCAGAATGAGAAGGGGGTAAGATTTCTTGGCAAGAAAAAGTAAGAACATATTTCAGTAGATATCATCTGTCTTGCACAAGAATCTTCTCCTGCTGCCAAGGAGTTGCAGATATTTGACAACCTCTGTTCTTCAAACCGAGTTTCTTCTGCTCTAATGGACTTCCACAGGCCCTTCTGAAGAAGGGCAGCATTTTTACTTTGAAGTGGGCAAGGTCTGTGGTATTAGTAAGAGGCAGATCTCACAATCCTGTTCCCCAAGAGCAGCAGAGGAATTACCATCCTGCGGGTAACACACAATGTAATGTGCAGAAATCAGAGGCTGCACAGGTGAGTATCCCTGGCAGTGGGTTTAATGTATGTGGGCTGCACTACCACAGTCAAAGGTCTGCTCAGCTTTACCTGTCCTGTGATGTGCAGTGCAAACTACACCAAGGAGTACGATGGTGACCTCTCTATTCTCTTCTTCATGCATAAGCCCACGCCAGCACTGCTGCAACCAGCAGGGATTTAATTCCCTGTTTGGGCTGAGGGAAGAACTGACCTGCTCTCCAAGTGAGGCCTGTTCCACTCTGCAAATAAGCCTCCCTTGTGCTGCTGCACTCCATCGATCACGGTGACAAATGGGTGCTCAATCTGCAGAGGCAGCAGTTGGCACTTCTGGATTGCTGTGTCCCCACCAGACAGGCACGGTTAGTTTGGAGCTTAGATGATGTGTAAGGAATTTACACAGGCTTAGTTTAGTTTTCAGTCTCCCTTCTCATAAGGAAAATAAATTACTTTACTTCAGAAAGTCTCACCTACTTGACATTAAATAGCTGTATATAGCTGTGGTTGTATTTACCACTAAGAGCAGTAATCCAGTCACCCATCCTTTACTGTGCTCTTGCTCAGCTGGGAAAGCATGGATTCTTTGTGAGCTACCCCGATCAGTTCTGTGAAACTTCACATCACTGAATAAAATGGTTTCCTTTTCTCCAGTTTAACTACCCGTATCCTGTTTTCTGAAAACATTAATTATCTTCTTGAAGCACAAAGACAGACTTGAATGTCATACAAAAAAAGTTCCTGAGTGTATTTCATTAAGAAATAAAAGTGCTACAATAAACACTGATTTATTTGCTTCAGGAAGAAACTTGTTTAAGACTTTCCAAGCAGAGCAAGAGCTTTCAGACTTTGTCAGAGCATGTTCTTGCTATGCATTTGTTAAAAATAACTCTCAAATGGGTGCACTAAAAGGGTACTTCTAATAGGATACATTATTAATACATCACATGCCCGAAAGTTGGGTTGCCCATGAAATAGACCTTGTTAATACAGCCAAATACAGCCACAGCACGGGTCATTTGCACGGCTCCTGCAGGATTCCTGCCTGCATTCAGTCACACAGCTGACTGGTGCTCCGGGTATTCATCAGGGTGAGGTAAAGGGGCCAGGCCTCTGCTCACTCCACTGCTGATGCTATCAGCAAGCCCCTCACATTATTATCTGTACAGGTTGGAATATTAGTAGCAAAGTAAGAGGGAACGTGATTCAGTGGTCAAGGAGATAAATACCATTCTGGAAAAGGGACTGTATTTCTTCCTCTGCCATTATGTGTCTATGTGGTACAGGGCAAATCCTTTAAGTCAAGTTTCCACAGGCAGTCATGAATTGTGTGTTCCTGCTCTTCCTCACGCCTGGCTTGGGATCTAGATGCTAAAGATCAGAACTCTTGCTCTGCAGATGTGCTAAGCCACTACGGTTTCAATATAATTAAAATTATCTTTTGCACATATAATTGTTAAATACACTAACTGTTCTGTGGCACATAAAGCCAGTAGCCAAAATTACTTTTATCTTAATCTCTTTGCACCCCAGTTCCCTGTGATAACAACAGCTCATCCATTACCATGTGTGGAGCACAGGGTGAGGATCTCTGGGAACCCCAAGGGAACATTCATTCACCCTGTTCAGCTGAGGGGCTGAACATCAGTACCTGATGGAACAGCAATGATGGAACAGCTGCATCCTTACACCAAGGAACACAGGGATCCTGTGAGGACCATTATGCTGGATGCATGCTCAGAGGACTAAAATCTGTCACTTGGCAACTCCTCCCTCAGCACACTCCATCCTTTGAAGGTAAAAGCTCTAAACACACTCACACACTTGGGTTTGATTTTTTTTTTGGAAGCTGAATAAACCGAATAAAACAAACCTCATGCTCTAAGGAGATCGGATGCTTTGGCTCCACTGCACTGCTCTCTACCACATCAACGAGCACAGTGGCAGAAAGGAGTGATTTACTCTGCCATACTGACTCCCACTCTCTGAAAACTGAGGGCTGGCTTATATGTGGGTCATGCTTGTAAAAAAGATGGGTGAGAAAGTTCTTTAACAGTTCTTTAGACACTTTTCAAGAAGATGTTTGAGTTAACACGGTTTCAAAAAGGTCTCGCTCTGACTAATCAGTCACAGACTGGCCAAACATCCAGAGGTGATTCCAGAGAAAACAATCCTGCAGCGTGTCTGATGTTTAGATGTGGTCATGGGCTCTTTAAGCAGCAGGGAACCATTGGTATCCAGATGTTGGGCTACATCCTGATGGTTACAGTGTGTGCTGGCAAGGACAGAAAGTTTAGAAGCAGGCAGTTACCAAAGGAGATGGAACATCAAGCTGCACACAATAAACTGGCAGGTGGTCACTTAATACCAGTTACAGCACAGTATCACCAAAAAGGTGATATTGGCCTTTTTTTAAAATGTCCATTTGCAGTTCTCCATCTTTGTAGTCAGTGAATCCACTGCTCTGGAGAGGAATAAGAAAACAGATACTCCCACACGGAGCTTTAAGCCAGATTCACATATGGTACCTTGCCGTGTTCTAGGGAGATGTCTCACAGCACTCTGGAGTCTGTCATCAAAAGAGGGAGCAGGATCCCACTCGGAACATCTGCACCAGCCATTGTATGTTGCACCCCTTTCTGGATTTTTAAGTGAAAATTATTCTGTGCATCAAGCTTGGAGAAGTAACATGACCATTCTTTCTGCTTCACCACAAATTCAACTCCTGGTGTTCATTTTGATTTCTGATTAGAAGATGACTGATCCCAGAGCAAGCCCGTGAATCTACATCCACAGCTTTGAGCAGGTGTGTCCACTTTCATGTACAAAGTGGCTGACTTTTCAAGAAGAGAATTTCTGAGCTCTTGTGGTTTACCAGAACGAGAGCAGTGTGTCACACTTCCAAGCTCCAAGATCAGGGAATATGGTTCCACTGCACACTGCACATGTGCAGCCTTCTTTAACTGGCTTTGAAGCCTTTCTAAGCAGCTGTTACACCACTTGCACTAAAAAGTACAGGCTCCCTCCACATTTACCACATAAACACATATTTTTTCCCCCTCAGATTGTGCCTTACAAAGCTCTTGTGTACAGAAAATATGTAACTGAAGACCCATACTGTTCACAGACTGAGTATCTACAGAGAAGTTGTGTCACCAGTGAGCACTCACTCCTCACATCAGCTCCAAAACCAATATATTGTACCAGTGGAGAATAATTATCAACCTATAGAGGGCAATGGAGGAAAGGAAAATGAAAAAGGTGAAAGAAAAAAAAAAGCAACTGGAAGTGTTAGACAATCTATCTTCTGAGCTGCAATCAAGTATTTACATTTTGTATGTGTCAGCTAATGAGGTGTATGCCAGGGAGACACGAGACCAAAAGGGGCTGATTAAGACTATAAATATAAACAGACTTTTTGAGGTATAATATTTACATGTGGAACATAACAAGTGCTGAATTATGAGAGGATATGAACTTTTGGCCACTACTGTGACAGTTAGAAAGGACTATGTCACTTAAATCTGGCTGCAAACAGGAGCCACAGACAGCTTTGGTTCAAGGAATCATTTCCCTGTCTGTGGCAGAGCAGCCTGACATGAGCTGGTCACCACACACAAGCTGCCACCCCTCTGCAGCAGAACTTTGCCTTCTGCTCTCCTCCTGACTTCTGTGCCCACAGAGCAGAGTTTGTGTGGATCAGCAAGTTATCACACCCACCTTCATGTCCTCCAGGAGAGCCTGCGGGTCTTCAATGCCTTCTGGAACACACTTCTTGTTCTCTGGGAGAGATTCAAGCTTTTCCACAAGGGCTTTTAAACCCTTCAGTTCAAATTCTGTGAGGTGAGTCCATTTGGTTGAAACTTCTGTAGCAGGAGACCCTGTGGGTGTTTTGGGATAGTCCGTCGGGGTCGTTGATTTTACGCTGTCATCCGACTCATTAGACAAAGTTCTTTTTAGGTACCTCATTACTGTGGCTTTTTGTTTCCTCCCTGCAGCCTCCTTCCCTTCTGAGTGTGTGCTGTTGGGTGAGGAGGAGCCGTCCACCAAGGATTTGGAGTTCTTATCCAAGCTGTCATCCTTCTCCTCCTGGAGATGGGCATCGCAAGATTCTTCATCCATGTCTAACCACGAATCTGATGAGTAGCTGTCTGTGCTGCGTTTTCTTTTTGCATCTGAAAGTTAGAAAAAGAATGCTGAATTTTTACCCACTGTAACCTCACAGCAGAAGCACTTCTGTACCACTGGGGCCAGGTGCTGCCTATTTCAAAGGGCACTGGAGAATGGTTTAGTGAGTATGTGACAGGAATGGGCTTTATTCAGCTGATTTTTAATTTTTTTTTCTTTGAGGGGGGCGCTTGTTTGTCTGTTTTAATGCTGGTTTTCATTAACATCTACTCAGTTCAAACGACTGGGAAACATTTAGGGAAAAATTATGCTTTCTTCAAAGCTTCAGTCCTCTATGCCTTCAATTAGGAGTAGGCAGAGCTCTTAAGTCACACACAATTAATTTTCCCACAAATCCGAAAAAGACCAGATTCGGCAGCTTTACAGCTTTAAGAGGAGCGTTAGCACAGAAGGAGGAGGGGGAAATGATGGGAGAAAGCACGTTAAAATGCTGTACATCATCATTCTTCCAGGAACCCTGCACAGCACAAAATCAACTCCTCAATACTCTTCCTCTCTGCAAGCAACTAACTGTTGATAAAACAAGAACCCCCAGTTGTTAGTGCATGAATACTCATTGCTCTTCTGAGACAGAGGATTTCAACTGTGCTTATTTTACAACAGCAAGACAAAACACACTGAGAAACATGGGGACTGTCACAGCTACATGCTACTGGTTTTCTTAATGCCATTCCCAATACATTTTAGATATTTCTCAGGAAAATTTAAAGGCAAGTTTCTGAGTCTAAAGAACTATTAATCTTAATTTCCCCCTAAGAGCCCCAACTGTTACCCAACTCCGTGCAATCAAGCAGTGAAAGCAATGTAGGAAACCAGTGGCCATGGTTCCCTCAAGCACACATCTTTTCTTATTTATTAGACACAATTTCCCTTACTAAGTGAACAACATTGAATGCAGGCTAGCAACAGCAGGAATTTCTGTGGAAAATACAGTTAACACTGGCAACACCAAGTTAGGCCAATGTGAATTTTATTACTGGCTGAAATGGGTACGAGATCAAGCTGCAAACAAAAACACACTGCAAAGGAAACAGAAGTCACACAGAAAAAGTGAGAGAACAATTCATGAAAAGTTCCTTTCACAGCTTCCATGCTTTGCAGTGCAGTAGTTTTGGATTAGGACAATGTGAACCATGCTTAAGGAAGGATTAAATGGACGTTAATGAGAAAGCTCAGCATCCGGTTGTTTAACAGTGAGGTTCAAAACAAATGCTGGAGCCCAGTTCCAAGCTGGAGAATTCCTCCTGATCACAGAGAAGCTCCTTGTCTCGTGCACAGTCTGTACCATCTTGTCACAAACACACTGGTCAGCTGGGTACCAGGGAGGCCACAGGCAGTGGCAGTGTCTGAGGGCAGCTGGCTCAGCCTGCCTGGCTGCTCAGCTCTGCAGGTCCCAGTAAAAACCCTGCAAGGCCAGCTCAGCTCTGTGTGTTAGTGCCCCAGAGATACGAGTTGGTCACCTCACCCTTCTCAGGGCAAGTGTGCTGCTGCTGCTACAGCGTCTGCAAAAATCCAACATCTCTGTCCAGTCTACTCCTTCAGACAGGTTTGCATTTTTCCTCAAAACCAAAATGGCCATAAAATGACTCCTGAAAGACAAGTTTAAGCTGAAATGCCTGTGAAAAGATGGCAGTCACAGAAAATATCAGCTATCAGCAAGGCAGGGTGCAGCCAAATCCAGCTCCATCCACAGGGCAGGGTAACTTCCTTCCTGCAACCCTCCAAAAAAGCCTCACAGATTATTTTGTGTGCTGAGGTGGTGGCATCAGCACTCCAAAGCAGCTCCTCCTCTCTGCTCTGTGCTAATACACCCCCGTGCTTCTCTTAGAAAAATAAACAGGATTAGAAAATATCTTAACCAGAACATTTAAAACCCACTCAGTTATCCAACTTTTATTTCACACCGTTTTTTCCTTTGTCCACAGTAGCAAGCACACGTACCCACCTCAAAGGCTACATAATCAGCTTATGTCATTCTCCCATTTTACAACTGAGGAAACAGATGCTTGGGAGAAAGCACGATTTGCTCATTGTCACACATCAAATCTAGGGAAAAACCAGGAATCAGAATCCAGGCTCTTGGATCCAGGGCTGGAGCCCCTTCTCTGAGCCACACAGGCTCGGTGAGCTGTTTTACAACGGACTGAAGCACAAAGCCCAGCCTAGATGGGAGGAGATGCCAGCGATCTGGCATCAAACAGGAGAGGGTGAAAGCAGATACACATCCCTACGCTGCCAGGACGGTGTCATTAACAAAAAGTGGTATAAATCTGCACAAAGAAAACCGTGTTTCTGTCCTCCTATGCTGTAGCTCTGCTGAACAGGAACTAAAGGCTGTAACTGGGGCAAAGCACAAGCGTAAATAAGGCCTAAAGAAAACGAGGGAGATCACGTTATGGAGGTGTGAATAATTTACTCCAAGTAATGCTCTGGCGCGAGGAGAAAAAGCTTCCTAGAGAGATCTCCACTTTTTGTCTCTTGCTCTAATCTATGGAAACAAAAGGCAGGAGAGGAGTGGAGCACCAGAGCATAGTGGGGGCCTATTCCCACGAGAAGCCAGCACACGGAGGGGGGCCAGCAATTCCGTTCTGCCAGCTGCCACCGCGTCCCTGCCACCGGCTGTCGGCACGCGGCAGCCCTGCTGTGCCAGCCACACCTGGGCAGGGACAGGCAAAAATAACCCCCATCTAACCCCAAACAAACCACCACCAAAGCAGTGCCCTGTTCTCTGCATGCCTGGCAGTCACCTCGTGCCGTGCCTAACTCTGCCAGTGGGCACAGGGCTGGCTGCTAACCTGGAGTGCACCAGGCTATTCTGGAGCACCAGGGGATTACAGTGCTGGTGCTCCACCGGATTAAGAGCAGGCTGCTCTCAAAACACAACAACTGTCTGCTACTGCTGCTAATCTAAAAAAAAAAAAAAAAAGAAGCACCAAGGGAATCAATAATAGAAGGATCACTTCAAGGTGAGGGAGATTCAATTTTGTGTTTTCAAGTGTTTTGTTGTAATGCAACATGCCGTGATTTTTATTTATTCATTTCAGTGAAAACACTGTCTGACAGAGTTACTGTGCTGTGAGTTGAGGCCCTACATAAGCATAATCTGCATTTACTTTGCTGAGAAGTGTATTTTAAGCACTGTATTACCAGGGCTCCACTGACTTGGAGGTTTCTGGTTTATGAAATCTCTCTGTGGGAAACAGCTCCTGCTCAGCTCAACTGTGGTTTCTTCTTCTGAGTCAATGAACCAGCGAGTCCCAGGTCTGAACCCCAGTTTCAGAGGGGTTATCCAGTCTGGGCCCCCACACAATTTCTAAAAAAAAGACCTTCATCTCCTTCATCTCAAAGCAAATAAAACCAGCTCATACAAACCAGTCTGTGATTTAGCTCACTGAAGAGGTGGAGCAGCACAGACTTGACCACAGGACAGAGCATTAGAAATCTTTTTTTACTATAGCAGTTCACTTCCCTGTGGCTCTGGGCAGATCACTTAACTTTCCCCACAGTTATCCACTTGTACAAGAATAATTATACAGAGTTTCTTACTTGCTGAAAAGCAACTTGCTGTATTACAGAACTTAAAAGAAAGGGATGGGGGTCAGGCATAATTATGAAACCTTTCTGAACTCTTTAGAACAGTCCAGTGTGTAGTATCCACCTTGCCATTCCCAGCTCCAAACCCTGCCACTGTGACTTGGGAGCAGCAGTTGCTATCAGTCTGCTAAAGACAGCAATGACATTTTCATTAGCAGAAAAACCCTGAACGTACTGGAAATATATCACTGCATGCACCCCACACAGGAACCACTCAATATACTCAGGTACCTGTCTATCATAAGCAAATCTATTCTATCCCCTGAGGAAGAGGGGGGAAAAAAGAGACATGGCTCCTTCACTGTGCCAGAGGGCATATTTTCTATATCCATCACGCTTAACATACAGTTAGAGCCATCCTGTTAGAATTTTAGCAATGGGAATCTTCAAAGCTGCAGGCTACAGAGAAAGCACGCCTCTGATAGCCCAGGATCTTCTCCCAATTACTCTTTGTCAGCTCACTCTCAACATCCATATCTCACTGAAGGTCAACTGTGGTTGAAAACATCCAGTACAGACTCATTCATGATAAGAGTAAAAATAATGAAGACATATCCACCCTGAAAAACAGCGCACGTTCAAATCTAGTAGGAAACCCAAACAGGCTCCCTTCTGATTTCAGCTGGCAGGACAAATGTCCCAGTTGAGAGAGACAAGCAAAAGAAAAGAGAAAAAGAGATTGTGTGCTTTTACAGCAGCCTGTGATTGCTGTCATGTCGTCATTCCCCTGAGTGTTTGCCCTCCTGGGAGAGATCTGAGAAAGAACAGCCTCACACACTGCCTGGGAGGACACGGCCTGGAAATTCATTCTGGGCCTGAGGAATGGGGGAGGAAGCCACGGCCATCATCTTCCACCTCATTTAGAGCTGCACTCACATTTTTATTTAGGGACTGGGAAGACTCCCGGTTTCAGCCGTGCCTCCACAGAGGTGGGGTTTTTTTCCTGTCTGAAGTTTTTTGAGTGGAGACATTTAGAAAACAGAAATGCAAAGAACAATATAAATTGCTACACCAGCATACAAGTATTAGGACAGAGGTATCACAGCACAATCACACAAATACACTTTCATGAGCAGACAATGTCTTGAAAGTCACTCTGAATTTAACAACCTTCCTGTCAAAGCAAATAAATACTATGTTATAAAAAACACAGTATGAAAAGTCTAAAGATATCCTTAAAATCCAGCTGCTGATGAACTCAGTTTTCTGTGTTCTCCAACAATGTTCTTTATCAACATAGTAATTTTTTTATTTCTTTACACAGGAGAGCAGAATCTCCACCAGTTCTATGAAAACTACTCCCCTGTGAATCCCAGAGACTGTGGGCAGTGTCCTGCACTCTCTCTGGTCGATGTCTCCTCAACTAATAATCACTTCCTTAACTTCAGAGACCTGCTACAACCACTGTACCAGAAGCTACATAAGGAAAGAAAGCAGCACAACTCGAGGGTGAAAAACAGCCAGTTCTAGCACCCAAAAGGAAAGGTAGAAAGTAGACATTTAGAACAAATTATGTCAAGGAAATTAGTTTTTAAAAGTAGGAGAAACATTTAGATTATTCAAGAGAAACTTCTGAAAATTAATACAAGGATGTGAAGATTTTTTTCTTAAACCAAAAAGGACAGAAGACAATTAAATCTACTGAGGGGTTTGAGGAGAAGTTAAGTACTTTGCTTCATTACTCTTTAAGGAGAATAATGGGAAATTCTTTGTCAAGGGATACTCCCTCATGGGAAATCAAGAAATTGCTTGCAGATAGAGAACTCCCTAAGGAAGAGACAATTTAAGGACCTTTTCAGCTCTGAAGAAAAGCTTAAAAACAAAGAGGTAGGGTTTGGAACACTGGTGTCCTTAGGATATCCCATCCCTCAGCAGATGAATGATATTGAGACACGGGCTCCACAGAACAAAGCAGTTTAACTCAAAGACTACAGTTCATTGAGATTTGAATCAAGAGGCTGACACAGACCAGTTAAAAGAAAAGCAAAGCAAGCATTGGAAACAGTATTACTCACACAGAACAAAGCAATGCAGCTTTGTAAAGGTAAATAATGTACCTTTGAATTTGGCAAATGCCAAAGTGAAAGATCCAGCAGTACAGCAGACCTGGTCTTTTGAAGCACAACCCCCACTAAAATAATTATTTTAAAGTTACGTTTCTGCCAAGAAATTAAAAGAAATAACAACTAACAAGTTTCTTACAACACAAAAGTACACATCTCTCTCTGCCACCAACTGAAGCCACCACAGGTCGTAAGACCCTGACCAAGTCACCACCAAAACCTTTTCCAACTACTCAGGCTCCTTTTCCTGAAGCCTTTGCAGCTGGCACTCTTTGGTCATGCAAAACAGTCCTGTTCCTGCTAGCCAGTAGACATCTATAGCTGCCAGTGAGTGAGCTTTTATATGACTGGAATATCTCCCAGCTAACTGGACTGAGGCACATTTCATGGGGATCACCAAACCATTATCAGTAATTATGGAGCTGGGCTGGAATTCACACTAATGATTTAGCTGGAAAAGGCCCCATCTCAATATCCTGAACCGTCCACTCTCCACATCTCATTTGTTCTGAAATTACACGTCGCTGCTCTGGCACCCCTGTCCTGCCTGCAGGACCAGCCTCTTTCTGTGCCAGTGGTTTAGACAACAGGAGATTGTTCCTTATTTCCCAAAGAATGCAGTTATCAGAGTTTTGTCACTGCTTTCTGAAGAGCTGATCCAAAGGGCTAATTCATCCTTTCCTCCTCTAGGATGATCTTAGGAGAAAAATTCCTCTGGACACAGAATTTCTGCTTAACTAACCTTTCTGACCAGGGTCTCAGAGCTAAAATATGAAGCACCTGAATTCCCAGTAACCTCAGGAATTCCCCCTGGCCTATCTACACAGACTATTAGCCCCATCAAATTATTCTTGGTCAGTAAAACTCACTGGAGAGTGACACCTACCTGTAACTTCTTCAACCCTTTCTACTAAGAACTGTGCTCATAGGTGATCATTTCCCTTCTCTGTCCAGAGCCTGGGGCAGTGCCAGCCATGCCAGGTTCACTCCAAGTGGCACCTCAGGGAGCAGGAGGTACAGAAATATTTTAGTCCTCCTCCACACTTAACACGTATCAGTCAAGATTTAGCTGGTGCTTGTGCTATTTTCAGCTGTTTTGTGCTCAAAAGCAGAGGTAACATGGCCCACTGCCTTGTTCCATCAAAAGGAGGAAAAAGAGGGCAGTTCAGCACAGCAGCAACTGGATTGTCACACACTGATGCAAAGCTCACATCAGTGCCAAGGTAATGCCTCAGGCACATCTGTCTGTCTCTCCTCTGGTCCATTTTCAGCTCTTGTTGTAAAGGTTTCTTTGACCTCCCTGCACCTGGGTTACAGATCATGGCAATTTGTGTAGGTGTTTTCTTGAGTTTGTTTTTCTGCAGAACTAGAATGACTGTTTTTCTCAGTCACCAGAGAATTACAGGAGAATTTAAGGAAAAGAGAAGAGAAACAAGGAAGGTTTAGTGACCACAACATGTTCTGTAGAGGAGCTGCTCTACGAAAGGACTAAAACATCAACCCCACCAGAGCACATTTGCAATACACACATTTCTGGCGACTGAGGTACTGTGCTGAACATGGCAGCAAATCCTCAACTGTTTGGCAGATCATCCCAACACAAACATTACTGAAACCAAGGAACAAATACATCCAAAAAATATTTTTCTGGGATCCACTTGCTAAGGGAATGTTCAATAAATATAATTCGAAGCAGGATGCTACTTCATGGAAACGCTTAAGAGTCAAAAATCTTCCCCACCCCAAAATAAAGAAAACAGTCCATTAAAATTTCTCCAGTTCTCCAGTTCAATTTATAATCTGCTTTGCAGAAACCAAAGCAGCAGCTAGCCTGAGGTGCCAGCATCAGTTCTGAATGTGCACTCAAAGGATTCACTCACCAATTAACATTGATTCTTTCTGGTACTCTTTGCTGAGGTGGCAGCGCTGGGTCACACAGGACACGTATCTCTCCAGAACATACCAGCACATTTCATAGTAGAAAGGATACCGGAATTTGGCGTGCACCTGGAAGCAAGATCAACACTGTCAGTCCGTGGGGAAGGGAGAGAAGTTTGCAGCACAAGGGCCAGTCATCATTCCCATCGTGTTATCAAGAGCACAAACAGTGTGAGGAGGGGGAGGGGAGAGGGTGGGAGCAGGGAGCTGAATGCCTCCAGCATACGGAATGAGGAGCCAGCCTGCCTGCCACGACAGCATCATTTCTTGGTTCACTAATTTGTATCCTCTTGGGGTGGTGGGAGAGGAGAGGGTTTGTGTTCTTGTGAAATCATGAAACTGATGGATGGCCCCTACGGAATTATTTACCTGCTGTATAAACATAGGGTGGTCACATACAGATGTTAGTCACTAAAACTTAAAATAAAGGTGCGGGTTTTCATCTCCTGAACACTATCACAGGATTTTTATCAAAATGGCAACATTACCTAAAATGAGTCAAGCAGGAAATTCATCTTTTTCATTTGTGGTTGTCTCAACAATTTGATTAAAGAAATGAACACACAAATTCTTGATAACTACACATTAAAGTAAAAATCCTTTATGTGGTTTACCTTTTGGCAGCAAGTTAGGTTTTGCCACAAACAGAGTAAGAATAGAAGAGGAGGATTTTGACAAAAGATCCTGTCAAGCTGTGTACTTTTTCTTACATCTCAGACCTGTTGTTCTCACACAAAAAGCTGCATTCTCCAACACTAGTTATTTGTGAGAGTATTTCAGATTCAAAAGAAAACAAAGAGGGTTTCCTTCCTTCCCAACATAGTTTTCTATCTGTAGAAGGTCACTGTGTACCACAGAAGGATCTGGGAAGCTCCTAAAATGCAGGAAGATACGTGTATTTGCTGTGATTTGTTAAAAATGGATGCCATGCACCTTGCATGCACTTGTACTTACACTGTACACCTCTTTCTCCTGGTGGCACAGAAATCTGCATTTTGCAGGCTCACGTGCATGCACTGCACTGGGGTTACAGGAGCTGCATTAAAACATTCTCTGCATATTCACTGCTCCCTAAGCCCAGAAGTGGGCACCCACCTTTAGTGAAAAGCTGGACTGCACCAGAAAGGAGCATTATCTCAGAAAAAAAACCAAAACCAAAACACCACCCACCTCAGATCAGCCAAAAGCCCAAAGTCTAAACAGAACCACTAACCCAGCACCTGCAAACTCAGACTCAGCTCTGCAAAGCAGGCACTGTCCAAACACCTGCACGCTGATCAAAGCACCCACTTGAGCAGATCAGTGACTTACTGGAATGCCCACATTTGAAAACTGTCCCCAAGGTGGACAGCCAAAGAACTTGCCTCTGTTCCCAGGGCACAGGAAATGCAAACACTCATAGCAGCAAAACAAAATGTAAGGAAGGGAAAATATACTGTATTGTCACACTAGATGTATCACAGTGTAGGATTAAAATACTCCATGGCAATTCCCGGAAGTTAAAATCTCTTAAATTCAACACAAATACAGCTGGCAAATCTGAACTGCTTGTGCTACAGGTCATCATGCATCCAGCACTGCTGCACCCTTCCAAATGGTTCCCTGTGTGGTTTGTTACAAAGCACACATACCAAAAAAGAAGTGGAAAAGGAAAAAAAAAAAAAACAACCAGCCAAACAACAACCCCCTAAATGTAAGAACATTTAACCCCAGGGCCTTTTTGCATTGAAGAAAATTTTTCCTTTAGTTTAGTTATTTGTCATAGAGAAGAGATCAAGTCACTTATGACTATTAGGGAACACAGGGGAAATTATCCATGCTAAAATATATGCTAATAAAGGAACTCAAATTTTTCCAAGAGAGCACTGCAGGAAACAAAATTTGCAAAGAATTGACTTACAAACAGGAAGCCGCCTTCCACCCCTCAGCCTTCAAAAGGTTTTCAGCCACATGCCTGGGAATATTAAAGACATCATTGCTCAACATTTGTTGACAGATTCTGAGCTTCACCAAATTTAGTTGTTACCAATGTTAATTCAATGTGAAAGACAAGGCAGTAATGCATGCAGTGCTCCCATTATGTATATCAATCTTTAATATTCAATTTGAGTTCCTAATTGCCTCGCTATCAATGTTCCAACCCACAGCAAATCCCTCCATGCCTCTGTAATCCACTGTTTGCCCGAGAAGGCTTTGCTTTTACAAACCTTCAGAAGGAAGAGCTCTCTACCATCTGTAGACAGAGGTACTGTGCAGAGATCTACAGGGCCTTCTGCCAGTAAAGAGACTCTAAAGGTGCTTTAAAAACTTTTAAAGTTTGCCTTATGGAAAAGTATAGAGGAATATGCTCTTTATGATATCCCTGGACATTTATTAATTATAATGGATGTGACCTGCATTATGTGCATGTCCATACTCTCTCCATTGTACACTCATAGGCAAATGAACTCTTATGGGCAGAGGAGGAGGAATAAGAGAAAGAAGGAAAAAAATTAAAAATGTTCTGTGATGAGTTGGAAGTGTAATATCTGATACAGACAGTGCCAGAGGACTAAATTCCCCACCAGCAGGGAAATACACTGGATCATCTAATAGGCATTTCCAGCTCTAACTTCTGTGATTAATAATTTACAATCCACTGAAAAAAAAATTTAATTATTCCTGTACAGCAAGAAAAAATCCTCTCTGGGATATGATCCATTTCTTCAGTTCAAAGTGAAATTATTTTAGAGATTTATATACCCCTCCAAAAACAAAACAAAAACCCTAAGCAAGTAAGACACGTTTTCCTGAAAAAAGTATTAATCTCTTCCACAATGCCCATTAAAATCATTACAAACTCCACTTGTGTTTAATCAATCTAATCACAATATTGAAAAGCAATTTATGATTATTTACAAAATAATTAATCTAGCCACTTAATATGTTATCTTACATTCCAGAAAACCAAGTGAATAGCAAACACCATCATCTGTGAGTGACCACCTTACGTATATATTGAGTGCCCTTGTTCCCACCACGTTCCAATGTTTTAAGGCAGTTAAATTTAGATGAACTGGGGGTAAGTTTGACACATTCTTCCTCTTCAATACTAAAGAGCTGTATCACCCCTGTGCCAAATGATGAATCCCTGCATGGCATCCTGCTCTGCAGTTCCTCAAGCTGGGCTTGCAGAGAGCTAAACAGCTTGGCCTGTTTGACTGGCTGTTAATTGGCCTCCAGGAAATCCAGGCTGCAAAATGAGAGACTCTATGAACTGTAAGGCTGGAGAATATTTGTTTACCTCAATTGCACATTAGGAGCTGTTTCCAACAATAGACATGTTTTTTATTACTCCTTAAAACTATTTTTAAATGGCTACAACCCTCTTAAAAAGTCTCCCAGGGGTATGAGGAATTAAGCTAGAATAAGCATGACAAGTATATAAACTAGGCAATTTTATCAGGCTGTAAATCAGCATTACCATTTCAACCCTGTATTTATTCTTGTCTGAGCTAAGACAATAACAACTACACCTAGCATAAAAATGACTTTGAATATCAGCAATCAAAGATGATTAAACATTACATAGCAGGTTTAAACACAGTGAAACCTCCATAAAATTGCTCTGTGCAAAATGAAGAGGGGAAGCACACCTGTATTACACTTTGATTTGAGAGTGGCAAATTACTTTGTCAATCACGTCATGTAATTTACTTCTGTGCCATACACAATGGAAAGATCAATACTGATGAGAAACTCACTTGCAGTATGCTCACACTGGCAAATTTGGGTGAACTACATTGTACTGAGTCTGCCAGACCAGCCAGTGTACAAATGGAATTATTTCAACGAAGAAATGACAAAATTTGATTGACAAAGCAAATAATGTAGTACACACCAGAATCCTGTTTTGAAACCATTTCCCCTTCAAGATTCCTGCATGATGTTTTTAGTTTGGGGGGGTGGGGGAGAGGGGTGTTATTATTTCTAAATCACAGTATTGATTTTCCTGCCTTTTATCAAACTTCTGTATGCCTTAGCAGCACGGCTTCTATTTTGTTTCTGTCCAGAAATTCTTGCTATTCTTCAACTGTTCACACAGTTCTGATTTTATACATCTGCCCACGAGCACAAGTTTGTGAGCACAGGTACAGCCTGTGCGTAACACGTTGCCAGCACACAGCAACATCCAAGAGATGAAATTGCTTCTGTGAAGTCGTGGATATTCTGGGCTTTTGGCTTTCATTGGTCTTTTTTAAAGCACTCCAGTATTTTTGCAAGGAAAATGATAAAGAACTACACAGACTTCCAAGAAAATTTTAACAAAAAATGACAAGAACAAAGGTCTGATTTGGGATTTCCAAATGTTGCAGTATGCCATTCCCAATTAATGGTGACAAGACATTTTTCAAGATGAGGATACCCAACTCCTAGAACCTTCTCACAGGATCAGGGTGCCAGTAAATTTTAAAAGGCATTTCAGTGTAACTGGCTGTTAAGTTCCTAGAAGTCACCAAAATATTTGACTGTTACAAGGACTTTTGCCTGCTGGCACAAAAAGCTTAGAAAATCAAAGCTGCACCCAGCTTCCCAAGGAGAAAGGCTTGACATGAAGCACAACTGAGCAGTTACAACCCAAGGTGTGTGATCTTTGGTTGCTCAAGTCCTGTGTGAACAAAATGTCAGTTTTTATATAACTTAAGGAAAAAAGAGTGTTTCCTTCCCATCTTCCCCAATGACTTCAATGGAAATAACTCATTTCTGGCATCGATCCTCCTTCCCAGTCTCCCCTTCTCCATTCTCCACGTGAGCTGCCTGTGCAAACATCCTTCCCAGCAACAGCACACCCTCCCCTGCACACCTGCAGGGTGCTCCCAGCATGTATTGCTGGTTCTTATTTACAGTCACTCTGGAAACCTTCCTGTGCCCAGCACCTCTGCTAGGCCACGGTGAGCCCCTTCCGCTCCTGTCACCGTGACTTTCTTGTCCAAGTCCCTCTGCACTTTCTCAAGACACCTGACACTCTCACCTGTTCAAAGCCAGGCTGAATCCACTCTTGTCTCTACCTTTACTTCTGCTCTCTGCCACATTCCCTCTGTTCTAATTCCCCCTAAATTTCAGCTTTTGTCTTCATCTCTCTTCCACTAAGAATTCATTTTTCTGCTTCTCTTCATTAAAGTCACTCCAGGAGACCGACTGCTCCCACCACTGTTCTGCAATGTGAAGATTACCAGGCCTTGTACCTGCTGGGAAGCCAGGGAGGCTGGGGGGAGGACACCTCACTCCCACTGAGTCAGAGATGTACTTCAAAACAACTTGTATTTCCTTCAGGCCTATGCACTTTCACTGCAAAGAAAGCAATTCGGGGTAAAAGCCAACTTGGAGCAAGAATTGTGCCCTCTTGTAGAGGTGAACAACAGTGAGCTGCACTGATGTCCACAACATACCATTTTAAGACTTTTAGTGAAGAAGAATTACAATTTCCTGCCATTTTGCCAGCCCAAATCTCCATTAACAGCTGGCACCTGTGTCAGTGGTTTGCCAGCACTGTCTCAGAGTGAGGCCTTCAAAGCAGCCCCCATCTGGATTGCACATCTCTCTGGTCCATTTTTATGTCAGAATGCCACAGTGGCCTTGCACAGGTTATTTAACAGCCAACTAAAACAGAGTCACTTCCTTCAGACCCTGCTGCTTTATGAAACTCAAAGGATATGATGAGTAGGTGCCCTGTTTATTAACCAAGGATAAAACTGTCACTCCCAACAAAGAGGTGGCACAGTAACCTCCCCCAGCCTTGCCATCAGGTAGGTGCTACAGCCAGATGAACATCACAATGTCCAAATCAATGCCTCACCCCAGACTCTCTGTTCCAAGAAATTCTTTTTGGTATCAAGTCACTGTAGTGACTGCCAATTACAGAAGATGTCATCTCATACACAACTTGTGCACAGCTTTGTCAGTTCAGCTGTGGGCAGCAGAACCAGCCCAGTGCCATCAGTTCTCCAGGCTCAGGTATCCATTCCAGGTGTGCACAGAGAGATGATAAGCAGAGAGTTACCAGAAATACTGGTACAAAGGTCTGTAAAGTGCAATATGTTTTCATGCAAAGGGGAAGGTGTTTTATGAAAGTTTAACAGGCAGACAAAAGACACAGAAGGGACACATCTGTGGGAAGCAGATGAGTACACCCCACTAAAAATAACCAACATTTGAAAGTCTCATTACTTCATGTTTACCTCTTGTTTCAACGACTCTGACACGGAGATCCCGTCAGTTGCTGTTTGTCAGAAGAGAATACGAGGGAGAGACTATGACAGATCACAGTCACAAAGAACTGCTCAGTTAAAAAGAGAATCAAGTATCCTTACCCTTGTTCTGTCCTCAATTTCATAGATGCGAAGCTGCATGGGAACATTAAAGCTATGCAGGATATTTCCACCAAACACCAGAGAATCTACCGGAGTATAAACCGCGTGTATCCACCCTAGAGAGGGAAAGCAAAGAACTGAGAATGCCTCGTGCTACGTAGCATTACAGAGCAATTTATAATCCAATTTTAACAACCCCCTGAATCCCACTGTGCAGGAGATGAGACGTTAAAGCAGTGAAAGGTTAAAGGGGATGCTCACAGCCACACTTCAGGACTAGTCATAGCAGAAGGGCACCTTGTGACGTGCAGTCTTACAACCCTCTGTAAATCAGTTCTTCTATTTATTCACCCAACACTTACAGTGTTTACTGAGCACACGCAAGTTTATGACTCAACTACGTCCATGACTAAGAAGTAAATTCAGTCTGTTCCATACACTTGGCTCTCAGACTGGCACCTCCAGCACGGCTGCAAACCATGTCAGCAGTGGTGGGGGGCAAGGGCTGTGGAACTGGACTGAGGCACACCAAACTTCCCTCTCACCAGCACCAGAACATACACCTTCAGACGTAAAAGATTTCAAATTATTACCAGCCCTCCTCCAGAGGTGAAAGTTTCATCTCCTACGATCAACTTCCTGAAGTAACTGAAAAATCGTTTTCACTGCAAGCCTCAGGTTAAGGGATTTAACATTTCTAGTACTGGAGCTGATGAGACTGTTCTGACCCAGTCCTGCAAGGGACTGAATTCATTTCACAGGCTCCAAAGAATCTTACATCACAACGAAAATCCAGGCACAGCAATTCAGGCAGCCACACACCAGCTCTTCTGCCTCTGCATTGTTTGCTTGGTCTGCCAGGAGCTGAAGCTCTGGCTATGCAAGACTGTAGCCTCTGATCTCTGCAGTGAAAAAGGAATTGATCCTGCTAATGATCTGGGACCCACAGAGACCTGACACTTTTTTTCCCCTTCTTTTTTAATGAAAAGCATTACAATTTATAAACCAGCAGACAGCAAAGCAACATGGGGGGCAGTCAATTTTCTCCTGACTGTGCAGTACTTTCCATTAAAGCTGTGGCAGCTTTCCTTCACTTCCAGATCAGTGAGGGAGCAGGAAAATGCCATTCAGCCTAGAGGGTTTTCCAGCCAGCAGCCACAAAAGTGCTCCTCCACAACAATCTTTCAACCATAAAGGCCTGCAAAGCTCTATCTGGGATGTCCTTGAGCCACAGCAGATGGTAGGACTGGGGCTTTCATTTAAGGGCATGTTTGAGGAGAGTGATAGGAAGGAAAAGAAATCAGCACTAGGATTTTCTCCCTGGAAACACAAGCCCATCGCTCTGGATACATTTTTCTGAATTTCAGAATTACAGAACGGTAGAGGCTGGAAGGGACCTCTGGAGGTCCAACCCTCTGCTCAAGCAGGACCACCCAGAGCCAGCGGCACAGAACTGTGTCCAGATGGCTCCTCAGCATCTCCTGGGATGGGGACTCCACAGCCCCTCTGGGCAACCTGTTCCAGGTTGCAGTCAATTTACAGGTCTGACTCCACACACTAAATGTGATGCATATAAAACCAGCAGGTGGCTCATGGCTCTGGCAGCTCTTGGAATTCTACCATCTTTCCTTCTCTGGTCAGTGTAATTTCAGTTACAGCGATCCAGCCTGTTTATTACTTCCAAGTCAAGAACAACCAACTAGAGAAGAATTTTTTTTTTTCATGTAAGGGTAGGGTGGCAACTACACACATCAACACTATAAATACTTCACAGCTGAAGTAGTTCAGCACCTCACACGAAATGCATCTGTCTGTACTAAGAGCAAACTACTAGAAAAATAAATGATCTTCATCCTAGTCTTTGGGAAGGAAAACAGATCCAAGGTCAAGGAAGTTGGAGCCACTGCTTCCACTGGGTAAACAAAGATTTCTATGGTTGGGGAAAAGAATGGAAACCATGTGCTGAGGCAAATCTGGGTCCCCAAAAGCCAATTTATGGCTGGGTGCTGGAACACAGGGTTGGTTTGCGTGACAATCCACCTTAATTGTCAGATTTAGAGATGAACAAACTGAAACTTGAAAAAGTGAAATTGCTTTAATGGCCCCACAACTGAGTGATGGCAGAAGACAGCTCAGAACCAGGCAGTCAGCAGCAGAACACTGAGGAGTCCTCAGCACCAGTTCTCTGCACAGGTGTGACTGTCCAACCTCACTGCAGCTGTTATTTTAGTGAAATGATCAACATCATTCAAAATACAATTTGTTATCAAATATTTACAACTTAATTAAAAAGAGTAACTGAGCTGATTCTTGTCCTATTTGAAAGGTTAAAAGGAGATATCCCTTCCTTTAATAATCAATAAAATTAAATCCCATCAATGCAGTTGCTCTTTGTGTGGGTGCTTCCACTGAAACCACACAGTAGCCTTCTCCTACAAATTTCCTCAGTGAACATTTCACACTGGAGTGCAGCTGATTTCATTGCTTCCTGGTCTTTGGGTCTCTCATCACACCTTCCCCGATTTCTCAACTCTGCCCCCACGAGATGCCAAGGGTTTTTGTGTTAATAATTGCTAGACTTTCTTGGTAGTAGTCCCAGTATTTTTGGGAGAAATGTGGAAGGGTCCATCACTAGCATGAGCCAATGCTCCAACAAACAGTGTCCCAGACATGACAAACCCTCAACAGAAAGAATAATGAACACAAATATAGTTTCAAACATCTATTCTTGCAGAGCTGGTACAGTGCAAAGTGTTCCGTAAAGTATCTGAAACAACCTCTGGTTCTGTGGAGAAGGTCTTTAATTCCCTACTTGCATTTATAATCCAGGACTAAACATCTTACAAGCAATTAGTACCTTCAGCTCCCAGCTGCTGAATGAACTGAACACTAGGTCCTTCAAAATGCAAGTATTTCTAATAACAAGACAGAAAATTTTGCTGTTAATGACACAGTTGTCAATAGCAAAACCTTTTAAATACACAGCACTAAAATCCATCAGGGTTGGGAATACAAAAGTAAACGAGAGACCAAGCAATCAACTACAAAGTCCTGGGAAGTCAAGTTCCCACCCCTGCCAAGGCAGGGATGATTTCCAGGCACAGCTCAGAGATAGGTATGGATGTGGGTACCATCCCCTGTCTGCTGAAGTGCTGAGCTGGGCACACAGCTCCGTTCTGGGGAATCCCAGATCTCCTGCAGTTCATGTGCTCCCACAGGCAGCATCCAGCTCAGCCCCTCTGCAGGACACAGCCCTGTCAGAGGAGTCACCTGCGCATAAAATAGATTTTGGCCACTCAGCTGTGCAGCATTTCAGTCACACTGCATCCCAAAATAGCTTCCACTTGCCTGAGGAACGTACGTGCATAATTGAAACTGCAGAGACACAAGCACCCAGAGGTGGATTCCAGGGACACAGGACAGAACGGGCAAGGTTAGACAAAAAAGATGGCAGAACTGACAAGGTACAAAATCCCAGCAAGATTGGCACAAATGTTATGGAGGAAAAAACCCCAACGTGAAAATCTCTTGTTCTGGTATTAACCAGGCTGTGTTTGGAGAAAAACTGGAGGTCAGCACCAAAAAAGTAGAAGGAGGAGGAAAGAGAGATGAGCAGAAAACAGGAAACAGTTTTCATTAGGATAATGTATTGTGGAAATGAGCTCTGAGAACAGAGAAGCTTGGATGGCACATTCGATCCATTCCCACAGCTTAGCTACAGCACGACTCAGAAATAAACTGAGGAGGATGAATGTTCATTGTGACCATTTGCAAACAAAAACACCCATCTTCTCAGCTCCCCAATTACCACGGTTTTTAAAGGGGAAGACGAACCTCCAGAATAGGAGGTGCTGCACGTATGGTTAAGACAAAAGGACAGCCAAGAGATTTGCTTTAATGTTATCCACCACATCCCTGCATCACCTTCACCAGTGCCATTACGTTTTGCTGGATGAACTGAAGGTCTATTGACATTTTAGATCATGTCACCTGTGCTGAACAACCTGTAACGTCTGCTTCTGTGTGTCTGACTTCCAGCTCCCACAGCACAAACCTGCCACACCACCTCCAATACTGACACCTCTGGAGTGAGTTCATCAGTCCTCTCCTCAGTGACTGCTTTGTGCTGCTTACACAAACCCTGCTACTGCTGCACAACCCTCTGTGTTTCATGGCTTCGTGCAAGACGGGAGATAACTTGCTAATTGTCTCAAAACCAGAAAAATGCCACAAATTTAATTTTACCCTTAATGCGAAAAAAAAAAAAAAAAGCACTGGAGTAATATCAGAACAACTGGCATAAGGACTGAAAAAGTCAAAAGTCAGTTGAACAAGACATTGTTAATTTTTGTCTGAAAGCCACAAACTAAAGCACCTGCTAAATATTACCTAAAGCTACAATTAAATCCTACAGATGAGAGGAGGACATTGACTGTGTAGCTTTGAGGACCAGTCATGAACTAGGAAGACTCTTCCCCGTGGGCAACCACTTCCCAACCAGGCTGTGCCACAGCGAAGGCGGAACCAGCCCGGCCTCCCTGGGCAGCTGGAGTGGCTCTGGCACAGCCACTGCCCCATCCTGCCCTGGACAGGCTCAGCCACGTGGGATAAATGGATCTGGGAGCACAGGCACTGCACGGCCACTGCCCCGTCCTGCCCTGGACAGGCTCAGCCACGTGGGATAAATGGATTTGGGAGCACAGGCACTGCACGGCCACTGCCCCGTCCTGCCCTGGACAGGCTCAGCCACGTGGGATAAATGGATTTGGGAGCACAGGCACTGCACGGTCACTGCTCACAGCCCTCATGTCAAGCCTCAATAAGAAGACCATCCACTTACAGTTTTTCTGAAGTTGATGGTTTTTATTTCAGCTCCTGGCGATCGATAAGTGCTTTTTCCTTCCCAAAACAATCCTAGTGTATGAAGCCAAGCCAACACTGAGCAGGAATTCTATTCAGGAGACTCAGAAATGCTCTCAGCTGATTTACAGTTATGAATTATTCCACCACTCCTAAGATACACTTGAATATTTAGATGTTATCATCTCTAGTAAATCAAGAAGGTAAAATTAACAGTAACAAACATTTTTCTGAACAGTTAAAAGAAAGATATGATCTCATTATCTTTCGAATTTTATAAAACAAGTATTATTAAACATTGCAAACTTGTTAGAAGATTTCAGTGGGCTGCAAATTCCTACTCAAGGATGCAATCATCCATCTGAGAATAATGAAAAAGAATATTAACTTATAAAGCTATGGGGCAAACAGCCTACAAGCTTCAAGCCAAAACCATGGTGCATCTGTTTCCATTAGTAACTGAACTGATATTTTGCCTTGTGATATAGAAGTCGCCACACAATCTTCCTGCAATTCTACAGAAACTTGGGGTGGAAAAGATGAAATAGATACGTCTCAAAAATAAAAAGTGACTAAAGAGATAACCTGAGAGTGGGCACTGCCAGCAGATCTCAAAAGAAGAATGACTGCATCACAACAGTGCCCACAAACACATCTATCAAGGAAAGATCATGTTTACATTTTTAAAGTTAAAAATTTACTAATTTTGCCCCAGTAGTACAAGTAATACAGCAACTCTCAATCTTAAATTGTTTTTAAGAATTAGGCAAAGCTCAGCATTAGGTATAGAACCAAAAATCCAACATTATGCTGTCACCTTCCATCTGAAAGCACACACTCAAGGCAAAAAGCCTCTCCTCTTTGATCCTCTCCACCAATCTTCTTCATGTGGTCCCTGAGGTTCCAGGCATAGAGATTCCATTAATGTCAGTGGAAACTCACAGAATGGGAAAAGCTAAACAGCAACCAAAAATAGCCAGGCAGCTCTGCAGCCCCAGCACAACACCCTGCAAAAAATGTACCAGCCAGATTTTAATAGCCTGTCATTCTCCCTGCTGTAAGGGCTATGTGCCACCTTCCGGCCCCATCACACAATAATCCATCAAACTCTCACTGGCACAGCAGAGGTGACCTAGGACCACACACTCCTAACAGGCAAAATCCCACTGATAACTACTGAGACAGCATCTCAAACACTTTGAATCCTTGTAAATAGCTGCCTACAGTCCACACAGAATATCTCCTTCTGTCCACTCTCCTTCCCAAAAATATTCACCTGAGAAAGGTCATTATTTCTGCATTTGACTGGAGCCAAGAACTCTGGAGCACTCTCGGGTTACCACAATAATTAAGAGAGACTCTAACAGTGTGTTTCCATGCCAAAGGCCCTGAAGTGCAGTATAGAGAACATAAGAAAAATAAAGTAAAACAAACAGCTTACTCCTCAGTGGAACACTGCCAGCTCTCAGGTGAAACACAACTGTTATAAAATTGCATGCAGCAACATGAGAAGTTTGAAGAAGAACCAGAAGGGAACACGACCCAGTTGACAGCAAGTTACCCTGTCTGGATTTTGATCGTAGGAATGCTGAATAAATCAGCACTGCAGAAGTCTTCTGCAATACCTAATGGCAGCCCAACATCTCATCTCTTCCATGGACTCACATTAAAGCTACAGATTTGAAAAGCCTACAGGAAGATCAGAAGACCCAGCCCGAGACACAGCTGCTCATGAGCCCACTGCCTCTGACCAGTGACACAGGCTCAGAAAAAGGCTGTAAGAAAGAGAGGATGATAGAGCAACCCTTGGCAGCACCAGCCATCTCCTCCCAAAGGAACCAAAACCAGGATGTTTGCAAACGTTCTGAGTCCAATCACACTGCAAATCCTGGAATCAACTGGTACCCACAACAAGTGTGGCACCTACTTTGGAGGTCAGTAAAACTGGTCTTCACAAAAAAATAGATTAAAATCCAAGTTTATTCATATTCTGGCAGACAACACTGGTGACAACCCAGAACTGGCTCAAGTTCACCTTTTCAACACACTGATTGCTCTCTGACTTCACAACATTAACAGGCAAAAACACTGCAAGACACATTTTCCACAAGATACTACAAGCTGGCTGCTTTTGTACGCACCAATTTCACATGTGCAAACTCGCCTGAATTTGAAGTACAAGTGTCTGCACCAGACATATATACACATGCATGAAAGAAAAGGTCATTTTTTGAAAGAGAGGCCTGCCAAGAAACTGAGAGAAAAGCAAACAAGTTTAACACATTTCAAATTATGGCAAAATCTTGCTTGTAGAGGACAAGGGGGAAGAGGAAAAAGGCAATGTCCATGTCAGAGGTCCATCACCCACAATGAAAATTACATATTCAGCAAGACTGAGACTTAAAAGAGCAAGTGGATTGAAAAAAAGGATGAATTTTTGTGTATGCTTAGTTTTGAACTTGGGTTTAGGTAACAACAGTGATGTCTAGGAGGACACGAGAGGAACTAATGTGGTGTCCAGAGACCAAGGGAGAGGGAAATCGATGCATAATGAATGTACCACTTGAGAACAGAAGTGCAAGGAGAGAAGTGAAAGACAGTTTACAGAGAATAAAGACTGGAGTGGAGGGTGAAGGGCAAGAGAAGGTGAGAGAAAGGTTCCAGTGAAGTTATGCAGTGATGTAAAAGGAGAAAAATGCTTACAAAGGGAGAAGCACTGAAGATAAAAAACCTGGTTAACTGGCATTAACTTAGTGAGCAGCATTTCAAAAAGGCTGCAGAGGAACAGTCAGGATGTAACAGAGCAATTGGCTTGTAGAAGCCAAAAAAAGGTGTCTACAGCAATCCTGAGCTGTAGAAATCTGAGGGGTGCTGCCCAAACATCGATTCTGTGTGTCCCAGCACAGTGATGGGAGACACCTTAATTACTACTTCGTAACACCACCACAACAGACTCCAAACACTTCACACATCCCCCCCAAAAGTCATCACATGGTGCAGAAGAAAACTACAGCAAAAATAGTACTGGACAAGCTTTAGATTTGACTGTGGCTGGTAAAATTTTGTTGTTTCCCTACTGAGACAATAACTGAGCACTGAAATGATGCTTTTTCTCTTCTGGATCATCAGAGTTTCCACCTGAAGAGAAGCACACTCTACAAAGAATTTCCCTTCTATTTGGCACGTGAATCAGACAGGCAGCATCCCCTGTCCACTATCCCAGAGTGAGACGTGTTACCTTGACCAGATTTCATCTGTGGTGAATGTTCACCATATGAAAACTTTACAAATTAAACTCTGCCCATGGTAACATACACAGTGCAAACACCCTGGGACCATAGCACTTTTCCTGCATAAGGAAAAGTTTGCTCCCATCCTGGGAAAACAACAGTTTGATTTCTACAGAAGAAAATTTAAAAATCATTCCCTGACACTGGTAGCGGTTATGGCTTCCTCCCCTCTTGAACCTTCAGCTGGTCTAACATCTTGAATCTAATCTGGCCATAAACCTCAGAATGGCACAATGTGTGTATTTCTCAATCAACAATTGTGCTGACACCAGTCACATTCATGGAAAAGGCCAGGCCCCTAGTTGATTTGATCCCTTCACCACAGACTTTAGCAGAGTTTTCATCCTTGACTCACCAGTGGGAACCAGTAAAGAGGGAGATGAGAACTTGTAACGGTGCATCGCTCGTGTGGAGCAGCCCTATGGGGCCACCAGGCTACTGCTGGGCTCCACATGAGTATCCCTCAGAATCCCAGCTTACTTTCCTGCTCTCCATATTTAGGAGGAACTCCCAAAATGCTGCAAAATGCACCTTGGCCCGTAACAACTCACTGTGCTGACAATATTGGGCTCAATTCCTCCTTTATACGCTGGGATCGTGCTCTCAGTGCTCTGCAGAGTTACAAACACCAGTAGGAATCTACTGGTTTAAACTTAATCCTGAAAGGATGATGGCAGTGATGGAGAGGAAAATACCCTGAGGTCCTGGTGAGCACTATAATTATGCCTTCCCTAAGAATGATCCCCATCCTTGTCCAAGTGGTTTGTACTTTCAGGGATTTACTGGATCTACTGCTGATCCCAGATTCCAGACAAACCTTCCATTTCCAAGCAGTCTGTGTTTCCCTCCCTCACTCGTCTTCTTACAGTCTTCTCTATCTACTTTATCCTCACAGTGCTATGGTATAACAGCATTCCTAGGACTACTCCCAAAAATTACTTGAAAACAGGAGCAGAGCGGGATATTTTATGGGAAAGGCTCCTTGCTGAAATGTTCCCCATTCACAGCCCAGCTGAGCACTAATTCCTCCACACTTTCTGTGACCAAACCTGTAATTAGAAGGTATTTCCTCATGGATGAGTTGAGGCTGGTCAAGGGTTTATCAGGCTCAATTGAAAATACAGGACATGCTGGTTTTACAGACACCCATAAACAGAATCTAAACACTAAGAACACTTCTAAAGCACATAAAAAGCACTTTCAAACATTAACTAACATGATATGTGCACAAACCAGAGCAAAGAGGTCACAGGAATTGACCTGTTTTACACAGCTATGCTCAATTCACTGACCTGGAACAGCCTTTAATTAGGCATTTCCATACTCTTAAAACAAAGGCAGAAATAATGCCCTTTCACACAAATAAGAGATTTGCAAACAAGTTTTCCAAACAAAATACAGCAGAGCAAAAACCCTTGAATCTATGAGGTGCTTACAGAGAAATTATTCATAAATGCCTTTCAAATCTGGCATGGAGCCTAAAATGTCTGAGATATTGGCATTTCTGTACTTGGGGCTTTCCTAAGAAAACAGAAACTACAGTCAAAAACCCATTTGGAATCACTTTGTGTCAGCCACCATGTTACAGCTGTGTCCTGTCCAAGCTCCCACAACCTGCAGTGTTCCAGCTGCTGAACAGGACTAAACTGACACACAGAAAGTCTTACTTGTAGGAGGCTTTTCACAGGAGGATGGAGATAAATAGAAGATGCAGTAATGGGGTCTAAGCAAACAGCACAGCCACACTCAACCACCCCGTTCAAACAGTAACAGCACATTCTGACCTGTTTCAAGGGAAGATCTGATTCTTTTAACGGATTAACTCCTCCGCCCTCAAAGTCATTTTGCCTGTCATCTCCCAGGCTGATTCTTACCAAATACTTACAAATGTGCACATTTGTGGCCTTCAACTGATCCTAACTACACTCCCCAGCTGAGAAGAGCATTGTCCCTGTCTCTGCATGACCTGCATTCTCTCTGTCTCTAGGGTTAAAAAATAATAATCCGATCTCCACAGAGTAATTCATTCCAGAGCTGAAAAACTACCAGCCTGCCTTTCTGTCATGTAGAAAGTCTACCTATATTTATTTCCCTGGTAAGATCCAACAGACAGAGGCAATGTGTTAAATTATTATAAACAAACTTACAGTCCCACAATAGTCACGGAAAACAAAATCTGATATCATCTTAAATGAGGACTGTTACATTCCACCATCCTTAATCCAATTAAGGCAGGAGCAGAAAGGGCTGAAGCACCAGCCTTCAAAGCAGCAACTATTTGGCTGGTGGCTTTGCAAGATGAGCCTGGATCATGCAACACAGCTATTAAGGTGGGCAGCAGTGTAAAATTGAGTGTGGCAGGGCTGCTGGAAGATGTCCAGATTCAGCACCATCTCCATCAGCAGAAATTCTGAAGAGTTGTAACAATGAAGCTGTATCCCCAAGAAGCAGCCCTGAAGGAGTACAGCACCTGCTCTTCCATGGACTGGGATGTCTCTTGAGTTCCACCAGGGAACCAAGACCCACCTCTGGGTACAGATAGAGGCAAAGAAGCAAGTTCCTGAACTGCAGGTGAAACCTGCCAGAAGAGGTCACAAAAAGAGAAAACTGTCTTTCCCAGAAAGCTAACAGCAGCACTCAGTACAGCTCTGATGAGAAGTGGTGAACTGACAGCTCCAGAGGCCCAACTCCTCTCTCCTTTCTCCCAGTACACACAAGTGATCACTGCACACACTTCCTCACAGTACATTTTCCATCAGTCCCAATTTCTAGAAAATGAAGTACGTTTAGTCCCTGGCCTTTCTTCTGCCACAGCAAATAAAGAGGTCAGTACAGGGTTTAGGTGTGAAGAATTATTTTACAGAGAACTGTTACTAAAACACAATCCCAGTCATTCCAAAAGGTTAGTTAACAAGGATACCTGAAGGAATGAAGAACGTGTAGCCTTGTTTCAGCTCAATTCTTTGGCACCGTTCCACCCTGTCTCCCAGAAAGATATCACTTTGCTTTCCTGAGAGAACCCATTCTTCATAAAGTTCTAGATTCTGCAGAGTAGGTGGAATCAGCCAGAAGATCTAAAAAGAGAATGAAGATTTAACTATTACCAACAGTCAACAAAAAGAAACAGCTGAGAGACTCCACCAAGGCTATCGTGTGTTAGGCAAATGAGCTGCTTTCTGCATGAAACACTTGTTTTCCAGGTGTTGTACACAGAGGCACACGCAGACAGCAGCAGCAATTAGCCCACGTGCTGGAAGTGGCTGGGTAACTGTCACTTGTCATCTCCCTTCCAGAAACATCTTACTCAGAAGCTGCCTGTGGTTTACCTGCAGCTCAGAACAGCGTGTTGGTACCGTAGGGCTGTGCTGAGCTACAGAGAGGAACAGGATCTGTACCACGGACTGATTTCAGTTCCCACCATACACTGTCCACACCACAACTGGGAAAAACATCCTAAACCAGGAAAGATGTCAATATAGCCGTACATGCTGTGTATTTTAAGGCTTCTGTATCCTTTAAAGTTTCAGTTCTGTTTTATTGTGCCTGTACACACAAAAGGAACACAGAATCTCTAAAAGGAACAGAAGCTTTAGCTACAGGAGACTTGTGAGGGCACTCTGACCCAACAAGGGTACACACAGCCACATCTCGCTGCAAGACACTTCTGGACCACACAGCAACAGCGAGCCTAAAAGCACCACCACCAGCAAGTAACACAATTGGTATTTCAAATAAATCACTTGTTTGTTTCATAACGGTGAGTGGTGTCCTTCTAGTTCAGCAAACTCTGTGTACATCAACAAAGCTGCTGAAACAGTCTGATCACTGGCTGATCCCCTCAAGGAAAAAAAAAATAAAAAAGAGAGAAAGGAAAAAAAAAAAGAAAAGAGAACAACCCCTCCCCTGTATAAGAGGCACAGAAAAATAAAACCAAATATCAAAAAAGGTTCACCTACCTTCCCCCCACGGAAAACGTGATACCACACTGAAGTGCCACCAAAATCAATATGAAAATCAGTGAAGCATCCTTTCACACTCATCAAACAGTACCTGCAAGCAGAGTGAAGGACAAAAATGAATCAGTCTGAAACAGTATTTTTCACATCTTAATTTGCAGAGGTTAACTGCCTGTGCAATGCTGCTTCCACCAATTAAGTTTCTGCATTTACAGTACAGGAATTTGTCTCATGAAGGTAACGAGATTTCTCCTGAAAAATGCGTATCTCCGTGTCTGAGTTTGCTGTTCATACAAGAGGAATTAAAGCTTTCAGAGTTAGGGAACAGAAAAACATTAAAAGTTAAGCTGTTCAGAAATATTTCTTATGCCACTGTCAGTCCCTGGGGTGATCTGTTTAATGCTCGCCTTCACCGCTTCAGAGACACAACCTTCACCAAAGTTGTACACAAATTGCTTCAAAGTTTTGAAAAATCTAATTTGCTCATAAATCCTCCTGAATGTTCTTTACCTACTTGCCACTCATGCCATTTTTGCAAGGATTAGGGGACAGAAACCTCATTTGGCAAACTGACTCCTTTTTGTTCGCATTTCTAGGCATTCTGCATCAAAATACATAAAGGACCCAGCTGGCAGCCACGCTAAGTATCAAATCCACTATTTTTTACGCCGTCTTGATACAGGTTTTGAGCAGTTTAAAGTCTGCATTGCTGGAAAAGACACAAGAGCTGTGGTCTGGCTGCAGGAATCTCCAGCCTGCAGCCACCATCTGTAACTAATGGCCGAATCACAGCCTCCCTCCTCACTGTAGGCACCTTTGCAAACGCAGGAAACACACACCACTTAACCCACTAACCTCTTTTCCTTGTTCCGGTCTCCGTTTCATGGCTTTTTTTTTTTTTTTTTTGGTTTGGTTTGGTTTGGTTTGGTTTGGATTTTAAGGGGAGTTATGGAAACACTACCGGAAGGGGATTTGTTTAAAAAAAATTTTAAAAATAAAAAAAAAAAAAGGAAAAAAAAAAAAAAGGTTTGATTTAAGTGTGTCTTTTTCTGCTCACATTCAGGTAGGAGAAGCTCAGCAGTATGCAGCCGGCGTGCAGAAGTCCCTGTAGATGATAGGCTGGGAAGGACCTTACCATGTGTCTGCAGAAGGCTGGCAAATCAGAGCCACTCTGGGTCCATAAGAGCCGCTGCCTAGCAACCACATCCCGAGCCGGAGTTGACAGAATGATACGCAATGCTGTCATGAAGACAGTCAATTTGTGGGCTTCAAAAAAGGTCCTGCGCCTTCATCTCACAATTAAAACCTCTCCTTGTGCAATTACACGTCTCTCCTCTTGCCCACTCTGGAATTTTTTTAATTTTTTTTTTAATCCTTCAGAAGCAGGAAGAAGCTTTTGCTGCCCCTGGGGTATTTCAGATGCTTCAAAAATCACAGCTAGCCAAGAAGCTGTCTACACTCTCAATATGCTCCATTTCAAAATATGAGTCCTTCCCTCCCAAACACTTTTTTTTTTTAATTTCTCCTTTTATGTTTTCTCTACCAAGATGTTGTTGATTACAAGTCAGATAGAATTTAAAAACAATAAAAGAAGCCCAGAAAGGAAGTTGCCTTTCTTCCAGCCAAACTGCAAAAAGTCACAGATTGAATAATTATTGCTCATTAGGAAAAAAAAAAAAACAAAAAAAAAACACAGCATGGAAATTCTCAGCTTGTAAGCACTGCTGAGTATTACAGGTTCATGTTGTTTTAAAGTAAAAAATTCAAATCCTTGTGGAGTCAATTATTTTCAGTTTCCAAAAGGCCAGATATAAAATACATCACACTAACAACAAAAATTTTCTAGACGGTGCTACCTACCAACAATTACCCACTGAATTAAGATATTCTGGAAGAGCAAACATGGCCTGGGCATTAGCTGGTTTTAGCTATTCCTCAGTAGTCAATAATTTAAACCTGAAGGAGTTGAACTGTTTATGTTCAGAGAGGAAATAACAGGATTGAATCCTGTCAAATCAAAGCGCTTAAAATTTAGTTTTGCAAGAAAACACCAAAGCAGGTACAACTGTGAACACGCAACTCGTTCTTTTCCTTGTTTTTCCCCATTTCACCCTCTGTTTTCTTGAGACTCTTCTAAACACAATTTCCACTCCAGTAAAGGTGGTTTTAGTGAAAGAGTCACATACGGCGATTAATAAAAACCTGCAAAGCGTTTGGAAAATAAACTGTTTTTCTTTCCATCCACAAACAAGCCATGCCTTAATTTCTGCTGTTAATCTCCCAGGCCTGCTTTTGTCCAAGCCCAACAGCTCCCGGCCGGCTCAGGAGCCTGCGGGAGGATCTTCCGCCATCCAGCTCTCTGCCTGGTTGCCAGAGTCTGGCACAATGCCTTTGCATTGACCTCTACAGCTTCCTCTTCCAATGTACACCGCAGTCACATGGTCCCAGCACACTCCATGCCACCGCTAATCTCAGGCACCGCTCGGCTCCAGCCTCAGCCAGCGGCTTCTCATCACCGACAGCTGCTAATTTGGGGAACCACTCAACTTTTCAGGGTTTTCCATAACAAACGTGAAAAAGAAAAAAAAAAAGAAAAAGAAAAAGAAAAAGGAGGGGGAGGAAACCCATAACACAGCATCCATGTTGAAAGAAATCTAGGAACTACATCCCACTGTGGGCTGTGGCCACAGCGCTCTGGGCCAGGGCAGGTACAGTGGTTCCAGGAACACAATCCCACGTCAGGCATGGGGAGACAACCTGACCAGAGTTACACCCTGAAAACACAGGCGACGCAAAAGATGCCCCAAGTTGAATATTTTCACAACTGCTAGCACATCCAACCCCTGCACACTCTGCTTTATCTCCCTGCACAGCCTCAGTCAGGGTTTTAAAACATGCAGCTGCTTGTGATCTGTTGTGGGGGAGCTTCCCTTCCCGACTGAAGAGTTTGGTTTGTGTTCTCCACAAGCCTGAAATCTGTCGAGTTAATGTATTGTTATTTTGGAGGAAGGATTTGTGATGTGGAGAAAAAGGGAACTTCCCCCTCCCACCCCCCCCCCTCTAAAAAACCCCCAAACATCTGGGGAAATTTGTTAGAGAAATGATGCGAAGAAATATGGAGTAACCTGCAAACTCACGAGGAAGAACAAACACAGAGATCCAAAAAAAGAGAGGCAGATCATACAAATGAAGCTAAACCACTAAGCAAACACAGCGAGCTGGGAACACAGGAACAACACAGACACCGCTCCATAAGCCAGCGCAGAGCCCACACTCCCAGGCAAACCCACAATGCACTCGCCACGCATCGCTACAAACCCGCAAGCAAACAGAGAAACAAAGACAGCGAGAGCCGCGCCGGGATGCGAAGGCAGCGCCGGGCAGGGCAGGCAGCGGCAGCGTTCATGCACATGGGCCCGGGAGACGCGAGCGGACGCACAGGCAGCAGCATTACCCTGAGCTCAGCTCCTTCTCTCCCGCAATAGGCACCGCGCACCATACGGCTCTATTCCCTCTGGCATTGCGAGGGCTCCCCTGCCACTGAGCTCAGCCCATAAACCACTCCCAAACCCCAGCAGAGGCTTCTGTTTTTTGTTCGGGCCAATGAGAAAAGTATAGCTCACTCTTCCTTCCTCCCAGGAGCAGCGCCGGCTGGTTGAAATCCCTGAGCCTGAAACCGAATACCACAGACCCATGAGCCAACTGCAAGTGCCAGCGCGGGGAAAGGCGCGGGCCTCGCTCCCCATCGCCAGGCGGCAGCGACGCTCCGGGTGTCGGGGGAGAGCGGCCCCCGGCAGCATCCCGGCACGGCGGGGGCCCTTCTGCCGGGCCTGGGAGCGGGGCTGCCAGGAGGCAGCGGGAACAAAGGCTACCTCGGGGCGCCTCGGCCCGCACCGACAGCGCTCCCACACTGGGGCCCTGCAACTGGAAGCCACGAACTGCGCCGCAAGACAAAAGAAACCATTGTCACCCGGGAGGCAGCGGCCCGGCTGCCGCCCCCACCCCCGCCTCACCGGGCAGCGACCGGCCCCGCCGCTGCGGGGAGGGCCCGGCTGCCCCGCGGGCATGAGCCCCAGCATCTCCGCACGGAGGGCCCCGGCTTCCCTAGGGGTGAGCCCTGGCTGCTCCTGCGGGGATGAACCCGCCTTTCCTCAAGGATGAGCCCCGGCTACCCCGCCAGGGATGACGAACCCCGGCTCCCCGCGCTCGCAGGCCCCCCAGCACAGGGCCAGCCGTGCCCGTGGAAGGCCGCTCAGAGCCGGGCCCTGAGCCTGTGCCCTGCCGGGACCAACCTTCGCCCCTTTCCCCTCCTGGGGAGCGGTACCGAGCACTCCCAGCCCGAGGGAACAAACCAAATCGTCACACACCGTGGTCACCACACCCCGTCCGCGCACCGAGCACTTCAAACGCACATGAAAGGCCCGGCTCCTGCCCCGAGGGGGTTGCGGTCCGAGTCAGCCACACACAGAAACAACACCCGAGATAAGAGAAGCCAATTTTCTGCCGTGCACCGGAGAGTTTGTGAAGTGCCTACAAATCACACTCAGACCATACTGGCACCAAAGCAAGCGACATCACTTCCCTCGTCGCAGCCTTGTCCGGTCCCGGTGGAGCACCAAGGGTGCGCGGGGTGGGCTCACACCCGAGCGTGCCGCTGCCACGAGTGGGGACCGCACAGGGACCCCTGGCTGACATTCCAGATTTTGGCACCCAACAGCGCACGAGCGCTGGAACCTCTGAACTTTAAGAATGAAGAGGCCTGCTTTTGTTTGTTTGTTTGTTTGTTTTGATTGGAAACCTAAATTTCTGAAGAGGTACCCACCACCACAATGAACTGAACCAAGCTGCCAACTCACTGCGAGCCAGGCCTGTCTGCCCCTGTTTGTTTAGTTTGGTGTCTATGAGAGCACAACTCGTTTCTCCATCGTGTGACAAGGCTGTTTAGCTCCAGGGTCACCACAAACTGTTGTAAACACTGGTGGTTATTTGAGTTACATGTGTGATGCTGCAAGTCCTCCAAGTTCTACTCAAAGGAGGATTTGAGACTCATGCACTGGTCTGAAGACATCACATTTTTATTTACTTTGCTAGCTTGGAAAGTCTTAACAAGCTCGCAATTATTGGTCTAATTTTTTTTACTGAATTGTACTTACAGAGGTTTTGTATCAAAAGCAATCCACAAATGGCATACAAAGTGCAGACAAGTCTCTCACATGCATAAACCAGTGCCAGGTTGCCTTGTGGGACCTGCGAGCTCTCTCGATTCCCTGTCTCCAGAGGCACCCTCAGCTTCTAATTAGACCACAGCTCAGCAGAGCATTTTAGCATCTGTTTAAATCCATCCCTACTTAGTAAAGGAATGAATAGAAAGGAATGGATGGCTGAACAACAGCCTGGGAGAGGGAGAATAGGGTTGAGGACATGCTAACAGGGCACCATTGTTTTGTGAACAGGTAGATGTTTCACACAAGATACCCTGTCCTTAACTGAAGGACAGCAGCAATATAGGGACCTATTACAGCAGTGCTTAGATATTTCAAGTAATAGGAAGAATTTTGAAGGTAAAAAGGATGTTGCAGTGACTAAAGCTTTCGTTTTCATTTGTTCCACAGCACAAACATTACCAAGTTCTTAGAAGTGCCTGTTACTGTTTTGTGTCCTGAGCAGTAGCTATTCACTGCCACTGCATTGCAAATAATCTTGCAAAGCTACAAACACAAAACCTAATAAAGAGGATAATAATTTCAGCAGGGCTCTCTCTTTTGATAAACGAAAAATCAAATTAGTCCTTTTTTTCTGGTTGGCTCAGCTGTATCCAAATTGCTTCAGTTCTGGATGAATTTAAACAGAAAAACAAACCTGAGCTTGTTTTGAGCTACCTGAAAATGGTTATGGTGATATAACAAGCTTCTGCCTCTAAAAGCTGATGTTAAAATATCATTGCCTTTTTCTGCTGGCTCTTGGTTACCCAGCATCTTCCCACTCTCATCCAGGATCCCATGTCTGTGAGGCTTTTTTCAGGAACTTGCACCCTGGGATGTGAAAGAGGGGACATAAACTATTGCCCCACTTAATTCAGTCCTCTAAGGCTCCTGTGAGGTAAGCAGCCATTTACCTACAGACAGAAAAATAACTTCATTACCCAGAATTTTTTTGAGAAGTTAATGGTGCAAGTCCAAGTGCGAGGCAGGGTGGTCTCCAGCGCGCGCGGTGCTCCTGGTAACCGAAGCAGCAGATGGAGCGTTCTCTAACTTCACTCCCAGCACGGAACTCGACGTGCAGGAGCCAAGACAGACATTTGTGTCTGGTAATGCCATCTGTGTCTGCGAAACTGCAGCGCTCTCGCTGGAGTGCTTTTTGTTTGTAGGGAACACGTTAATGGTGGGGATGGCATACTGCAAACTCTCAGGATTATGGGAATGCTCAGAACAAGAATGGAATGAATCGATCCCATTTCTGAGCAACAGTCATTAATAAAGCATATGAATATGGACAATTCACGTAAAAGAATGGGAAGTATGAAGCAAGTGACAGCACTGACCTGTGGCTAAACAATTGAACATGATCTTCTAAAGAAGGGCTCAAACCCTCTGGATACTCACAGCAATAGCTGTGACCAGTATCTTTACAGGAAAGTATTAAGTTGAATTCCTAAAGATGGAGAAAGCCAATCTCTTGAGGAGTTCATTTTTGAACCAGATGAGTTCATGGAAGAGTGATCTCTTGAGTCACTAAGCACACAGAAACCACTTCTACCTCAGGACAGACCCTACCTGGACTGCAGACAGTCAACATTCAGAAGATAATTTTTAGGAGCGGCATGATTTTACGCTCACACCATTCTTACACTCCTTCCAGGGCATCAATGCCAGCACCCAACAGCAGACAGGTTACTGAGAGCCACAGATCTTCATCTTGATCTGGTACAGCTTCTCTTGTGCTCACAGACTGTCACTGTTTGTTACTGGTTTTATCTTTGTGGCTTCTTCAGACTGATGAGGGGTTTGTGCCAACAGTGCTGTAAATCATCCCTCTCTAGTCTTTCTGTGAGATGACACTCAGTAGCAACATCCTCATCACTCCAGCTGCATCACCCTCGCCTTTAACACTCACGCCTGGTAACTCCTTTTCCCAACATCAAACTCTATTGTCACATTTCAAGCGTTCACAGCCTTTCAGTGTTTAGCTTCCCTGTACCTATCACATCTACTAGTTTATCAAGCTGTCAACCTCCACCTTCCCTTTGCCAGTGACAGCAACCTCCATGGCTCCGTGTCTGCTTCTTCATCAGGCATCTCCTGCCTTTCTACCAGGCCACCCTCCACAAATGGGAAAAACTCCATGTCAGAATCTGTTGAATTGGTACGTCTCTAAAATCCCTTTGAAACCTACCATCTGGCATTTCATGATGCAAGTAGTGAACTGCAAGCATATACTCTGCTTTTTCTGCTAAATTCTGTTAGTCATGTTGCTACCTTATCCTTCGAACCATCTCTGCCTTGCTCTGTTTACTTGCTACATCTTTTTCAGCATCTGGAGTGTGCTTGCTCTAGGAAAGGAACAGTTTACTTCTTACCTTGTACCGTCCATAAATCCTTAGGCCCTGAATCATGATTTGGTTTCTTAGCTCTGGCAAATTACAAATAATGTTATTTAGCTGACTAACCACTTGGGAAGCAAGTGCTGCTCTGCCACTGGTTTATTGTGCAACCTCAGGCAAGTCAGTTAAGACATTTCTGAATGCATAGGGCACTCCAATCCATATCCAGTTACCCTAATGAGCAGTTTGATCTTTTTAAAACATAGGAATATCTTTAGCTTCCACTGAAATCAGTGGTGCTGAGCATAACCCCCAATGCCTGTCACAGATTCTCTTCTTTTATGGAGACCTTTACCTTCCAATATGTTTATTTTTACAGATCAAGAGTAAATGCTACATATCGCTTCCTGACTGCACACTCCTTTGTATCTGTTAGTACCAATCAATTTTACAGTTTGGAAGCAGTTCTGAGTGATTTGCAGAACACCAGAGGTCGGTTCAACAGCAGAGCCTGGGATGCTGCCAGCATTCGGTCTGGCCAATAAAACAGAAACAGCAGTGAAGGCGTTCCAGGATTACCTGGTGTTCATCAGAGTACAGGTCATTACATCATTAAAGGCACCCCTATCTCAGCTGTACTCATTCCCATTAAACTTGCAGTGCACATTTTGAGGCCCCCAAATATTTCCTTTTTCCAGTCATCACATAAAAAGTTTCAAGGAAGACATTAAAGCAGAAGAAATAGTGAGGTGAGCCTATGCTTGCCCAAAACCTAGAGGTGAGATAGGCAGAACCAGGACAAACTGCTCTCGTGTTCAGTCTCAAACCTGCCCTGAGCGGGTCCTGAGCCTGGATAGTCAGTCCAATATTTGACCTTGCTCTTGAAAAAGTGAATAGAAAAGCAAACTGGCAGGAAGGGCAGTGACAGAGTTTCTAGGAAGTCACACAGACCTATTAAAAATGGACTTCAAGCTCATTTCACAAAACATTTCTCAGCTAATAACGTCTGTCATTAGCAACTTAGAACCTGGGAACGATCTGAGCCTAGCCTACAGCAGGACTCTGACTACACTGTGTGACATATCTGTGTGATGTGAAGTGATTTCTTTGGGCAGCACTTTCAGAGAATTAACTACTTAAGGTCAGTCTGCCACTTTCAAAACAGAGTTGCTTAAAACTGAAAAATAAAAATGTACTTTTCAAAGAGACTTGATTAAAGACTGTATTCAGCAAAGTTAAAATTACTTAAGGCAGTCAAGAGCAGAGCTTTTTAAAGACTTACTTTTTCACTTTGGGGTATTTCATCTCTGAAATAGCATTGGTAGCATCCGTCTGTCTCTCCTTCAGGTGCTGTGGCCACATATTATCCACCCAGTCGACTAAGTCCACCTGAAACGCCACCAAAATCAACTGTTAGCTTCTGAACACAGGGTAGGACATAATCTTGTTGGCTAAAACTCCTCCAGTGACAGAAGCAGATGCTCACAGGCAGGAAGAACCTTGCTGTTCAGCAGAAGTCCTGTGCACCCAACTCGTTAAGGTGCAGCATTTCATCTCCACAACTCAGCCTTTTAAAACCCAGGGGAAGGAGAGTTTTACAGTCAATTTACCTGGGTGCAAATTCTGTCTCATGGGCACCTGTGAGCACCTTCTCTTGTATTCTGCCTGTGGCATTTTTGTAGCCAACAGCCTAGAAACTGCATTTATGAACATTAAAATGCAAACATAAATGGGATTATACTATTCTAGTATCTTCCATTTCAAGGAGGAAATAGGACCAATTCCATGAATATCACAACTGTATGTGAAAACAAAACTTGGTTACTGCCCTGATTCTGAAATAATTCCCACATTCTGATATTGCAACCCAGAGTTTACACAGCAGGGAACGTAAATCAGGTATTTTTGCCTTACACCAGCTCAAAGCTCTGCAGAATTCAAGTGAACCACTTATACAAATATATGGGAGCTGACTTTAGGTACTGGACTTCCACAACACCCTCTCTTCTACTCTCATGGGAATGCAAATCTCTCTTTCAGTGAGATCTAAATATTCCTGGTTTTACAAACAACTGTGCACTCAAGCCATTTTCAACAGCTATGAAATAACCATTTACATGTGATAACAGGTACCTAACTGCATATTTCATTTCTAAGCACCCAGGAAATTTGCACAGATGTTTTAAAAGCTCGCTGAGCACAATGTGTTTGGGAAAACGGGGATCAATTGAACACCAGAAACTCCCCAGAGCACCTTCAAATTGCCTGCTAAGTGTCTGAATGACAACAAAAATATGAATGAACTTCTAAATATGTGTTTAATATTCAATTTGTGATCTGTGTGTAAAAGAACAAAGAAGTCTAGTTAAGAATTACTTCTACAGATCAGCAATTAGAGCTGCCATCTATTTGTGACCTGTTCAGGCAGAAATGTGCTGCTTATATTGTCTTCTTAGGCAAGAGTTGTCCCCAGTGAAAAACCTGCTGCTGTAACTAGAAAAGGACTTAGAAATCAGGCAAAAAGTGTCTGAAAACAAAACATCATAGAGCTGTAGTCTCACACCCAGCTACATGCTAGCACAGCACACATGGCTACATTTCAGAGATAAATGAAATCATCTTTACTAATAAGGTCACAGTTTCATGCCAGTGACTCTATCAGGAATAAAATCACAAAAGCCTTTTACCTTTAAAAAGCATGTACAAATCTACCCCCTTCCTCTACTGCCAATTCTGACATAGCAGTGATTATGCTGATTTAATTATGTAAACATTTCTACATTTAACAATTGTGGTTTTTGCTTTGGAACCCCCTGAACACTTTTTAGGTAAAAGGAGGGTTCATATATAATGAATCCAAGCTTCCTGATAGTTTAAGCTTCCTTAGAGGAGGAAAAATACTAGATAGGTATTTAATTTTGGATGAAGTTTCCCCTAAATACCTTGAGAGGAACTGTGTATCAGTGCAAATTGCATGATTAACAGCTCATCAGGTACCTAATTCCTGTAAATTAAGTTCCACAGTCAAGGAGACCAGCTTTCTACTTGGCTAGAAATGAGATCCTGACACTAAATGAGCAGGAGTTCCAGGTACTTCCCATCACCTCGTTTTTTTCTGGGAAGAAGCTGAAATAAAGCCCATCACCACGGGCTCCCTTACCACATTGGGGCGCTTGACAATGTTCTCCAGCTTGGTGTGACTGAACTCCAGGCTGATGACGTTGTAGAGCTTCTCCCGCTGGGCCTCTGGAGTCTCGTAGTACCTCACAAACTGAGACATGCTCATCTCAACTCCCCGCTGTGTGTTCACATCCATCACATCCACGATCCGGCGGCTTCCTGCAAACACAGCAGCAGTCTCAAAACATCTGCCTTGCCTTAACTTACGTATATGTACATATATGTATGGATATTATTTTATGTATCTATGTATCAGTTCTCAGTGACTGCAGGGAAACTGAAGGAAGAGAGGGTAAGAGACCAGTACTTCCATGGCTCCTAAGAAGCTCAGTGAGCAAGGAACTAACTTGGATCTGGACTTTTTGCCCAATATGACCCTGAACAGGTCACCTGGTGCTTCACAGAGATGGAGAGAGCAGTTTCCTCCTTTATGTGAATTGATGTGAGCAGAAGTACATTAAAAACTATGAAGAAGTGATACAATATGGTAGCAGGGGGCAGGCAAGACAAATCGCTCTCCAAATCATACTGCAATTTTCTAAACATCCATATGTCTCTCAAGATGCTTTTACTCATGTACAAAAACTATCCACAAAGAGCAAAAACTGCCTTGCATCACTGGATTCTGTAAACTGCTGAACGTTCCCAATTCCAGTCATCACCAGTGGGGATGAAAGCACTAAATGCCGTAGAGGAGTGAGCCCCCACTTTGGATCTCTCAGCAAAAACTACAGGCCATACTTTCAGCTCCTCGAGTGGCAGACATACAAGTCTCATTAGCACCAGAATGTTGAGCAGCAGTTTTAGTCGAGCCTTCAGCTTTACGCAGATTAATCCACAATCTTCTCTTCGGCCAACTGGAAGGTTTCACCTCTCCCAGCAATTTCATCATCCTAATTAGCAGTTCATTTGTATGTGAGTGAACAGGAGCCCATGAGAGACATGCCTCATTTCCAGGAGAGGATTCCAGCAAACAAACTCACAACGCTTCCAAAAAATCTCTCCAAAACCATTTTCACCACCGAAGAAATAACTCAAAATAAATTGCATTAATACAAAATGTAGGGCTGATCTGCACCATCAGAGGGAATTATTAATAATTACAGCACCTGGCCTATGGTGTGCTTGGGAGCAGTATTTCAGCAAGAGTGATAGCTTGGATTGCAGCTCTACATTACAAACATCCTTAGCCCCTGATAGCAATGACAGTGACAGATGTGATAATGATTCTGCAAAGGAACTCAAGACCATAAAGCTTTGAAATCAAAAAGAAAAATTTATATAGTGTAAATCTGGAATAGTCCCACCAGCCCGTCAGTCAAACTCCTCATTCCAAGGCCAGGGAACAGGATCCCTTCCTTGGGCTGGGCTTGGGACTGTCTGGAGTGTTGCCACCTTGAGGCAGGATGGGGAGAGTTTAGTTAGGCTCGAGAAAGCCCAAGAGTCCTTAAATTTGGTATTCGCATGTTTGAAACAGCATACATAAAATCTAGTTATGGGTTGGGGGATTTTGTTGTGGTTTTTTTTAACTGTAAACTTTACTATCTAGGGGAATTGTCTTTTTTCAATTCCACAGGTTAGCAGCTGGAGTGTCCTCCTGTTAAACTGGCCCCTCCCCCTAATGAAAGCCATCCTGATCTCTGCTTCCAGAGCCTGGGATCAAAGCAATGGCTACAGCCCGGAGGGGTTAAGGACACAGATACTGAAAAATTGTATTTGAAGGGCTGCGTGGCTGAGCCTGGGATCTGCCACATTTTAGTCTAGGTTTGATCTCAGCTTTGCTGGAAGCAACCTTGTAGAGCCTCTCAATTATCCTTTCCAAAAGAAAAATCAGCAGTTACCTGATGAATTAAGAGTATGAGGAGCAGTTCAATAGCAGGTTTGTTAAATGAACACGATTATCAATTACAGGCAGAAGAGCTTAAGATTTGAATTGATAATCTCTTGACTTCCAAATGAAAGAGTCATTTGAGGGGATGTTTTTCTCTTAAGCCACAGTACTGTCAAACAAGCCCATACATAATGATTCTTGGAGTACTGCTCACGGAATTTGAGATGTATAATTACAGGTTCACATCCTGGTGTTCACTGCCCACTGCACAGCAGCTCTGGCTCACTGCCAGCTTTATCTCTTCTGTCCTGAAAAGATTCAGCTTTTTCTTCTATCTCCTGTTCCTAGTACAAGGTGAAAAAATATCATCTAGGAGAGTAAAGAACAAGGAAAAGAAGCACACAGAGGCTCAAAAAAATGATGGCAGGCTGACAGATCTCAGGTCAGGCTGGATTTCTGAGCAGCTCCACACACATTTGACCGTGATCCATTTCTGTTAACCAGTTCCTAGGCATCCCCTTGCCACACTCTCACCATGTGCCCAAAAAAGGGACCCCACTCAGCCAAGCCTGGGGCAGCCCAGCAGGTCCCAGCAGGATCTCAGTGGCCCTGGCAGCCTCTTGCCCTCGTTCCCACCTGTCCCTCACTTCAGCTCATCTCCCACTGGACATGGATTAACAGACACCTGGAGCCCTGGCAAAGTCTCTTACTGCTGACAGGGGAAGCTTCAGTGCACCGTGCACCACTTCACCCTTGACTTCCCTGGATGTTTTTCCAATAGCACTCTGGGCTGGGCAGTGTGGGATTAAGAGGCACTGCTTCATCTCTGCCAGCAGATGTGACTCAGAGGCAGAGTGGTGATGCTGGGGGATTTTACAGCCTAAAGAAACATCTTCCTCTCCTGCTGCTTGCTCATGGAGCACAAGTGAATCCCCAAAGGATCACAAAGACAGTAACTAAGAAACAAGCTAGTGCCGTCTCTGACAAGGAGAACAGACAACAGCAAGAAGGAGACAGAAGAATCAATTGCAGGGATGTAAGTTGGAAAAAAAAAACCATCAGGATGAGCTACAGAAGAACTATGCTTTACTTAAAACCTTAAAAACATATCAAGTTACTCCAGCCCATGTATTAGTAAAATCCCCATTAAAATTAAGGGGACAATACCATATATAGTATCTGTTCCCTTTATTTGGAGGCCTAATGACCAAGATACTGTAAAGATTCTCACAGTACAACAGTTCTATATGCTGCAATACCATTTTTTTTCATAGAAATGAACATCTGGAGGAAAAACGAGTTGTGCGGGGTCCCTGCCTCCCACTACCAACCCTGGACAACTTGGTTTGGTACAGAGTTGGTCCTTTCTGTTCTGGGCTTCTTGGTAGAACAAAAACAATGGGGAAGCAAACCTTGTCCCCTTGTCAGAGAGAGAACTGCACTCCAGGAGTGCCAGTTACACAGGCACCTCACCTGCACCAGCAAATGATTTCCCAAATCACAGCTCACCAAGCCCACCCCAGACACTTCGGGAATGATGGGCTCCAGTTCCGAAGTCATTCAGCAAACCTCTTGTTGATCTCCCCTGCAGAGTTTGCACCCACACTTTCCTTCATGTATAGAATATTGTAACAATTTCCCAGAGAGGGAACAGGGAATGGGAAATGCTGGGACTATAATCATCTCCTCTGTGGTCCAACAGCTGCCATTTCTTATTTCTAACAAGTGAAGCACTGCCTTCCCCTGCCCCGAGCTTCAGGTTATCCAAGCTGCCAGACTCCAGTCTCCAGCATAGCCCATCCTTTCCCATGATGTGGATTTAGCATGGATATTTGGAGCCGTAGAAGCAATGCAAACATGAACCACACAGTAGAGTATGAGAAATGCACAGGAGGTGTGAATCAGAGCTGCAAATGACACCAGAGTTTTCTAGGCTGTGGTCTCTCCTCCAGCACAGCACCAGCAGGAAAAGGTGCAACTCCCCCACGGCAGAGGAAAGAGGAAATGTCCTTTCTGTAAGAATGATTATCAAGCCTGTCCATTAAGAGGATAAAGCTACCTTGGGGAATTATTTTAACCCTCTGTGGCTGAATTGAGATCTGTGCTGAAAGTACAATATAGTGTTGACAACCAGAAACCAATCTCCAATGCCGAGGGACCGGCCCGCTGGTCCTGCCTAATCTTTATGCTTCTTACGAGGAAAAAAAGTCCTTGGTTTGTAAAGCAGGATTTTTGGCAGAGCCTCAGGAAATCTGCCAGCCTCGGTAGCGGGTTAATTGTACCTAAAGACTGAGGCTTTGACTTGCATCCCAGTTAATCCCCCCGGAGCTCCCGGAGCTGGAAGCACGTATTCTTCTGCTGCCCACGGGGGACTATTATGATATCCCCTGCTAACTGGGAGGGATGTGAATCCGAGCAGAAAGTCCTTGCTGGAGTGGAGCTATTCCCGACATTCCCTGCATTTCAGAGCGAGGGTACGAACAAATTAAGAGACGCGTCCCGATCCCATCGCTCCCAGTGCCACCAGAGGGCACAGAAGAACAAAGGGAACGAGCCCGGACACCGCACACAGCTCTCCCCCACACCTCCTCACCCGGCACCTTCCCCGGCACCGCTGGGAACGCGTACCCCAAGGATCCCGCTCTGCAGAGCTCTCTGCCCTCCCTCCTCCCCCTCGGCCGGGTCTCTGTCCCCCCTCGGCCGGGTGTCTGTCCCCCCCCGGCCGGGTGTCTGTCCCCCCTCGGCCGGGTGTCTGTCCCCCCTCTCAGCGGGGTCCCAGCATCTCCTCACGGAGGTGTGAACCTGCCGTGCCTGACACGAACCTTCCCCTCCAGCCCCTCTGCAGCTTTATCGTTTGGTATCAAAGTGCCAGATTGCGATAAGTGCGTGAGGAGCTGTTGCACACAACAAACGGTGTGCAGAGCATGGCCACAGGAACAGCCTGTGCAACCTCCTCAGCCTTAATGCTGCAGGACTGCGCTGGAGAAAGGGGCTCAGGCAAATCATGTGTTGTAATGGCATTATATGGAATTAATCAGTATCCTTACACCTACCCAAGCCATAATTTTTAGTGATTCTTAGAAGCTTCAGACAGTGAAAAGCACATAGAAAAAACATCCTTATACAAAGAAGCATTTTACTTCTAATTTTTTATCCAGTATCCCAATGCATTAACCTGTAGTATAAGCATACTGCAGGTGGCTGAAAACACAGAGCACACAAATAACAATTATAGAAAGAAGAATAATACAAGGTCCAGGGAAAGTGGGACGGGATATAACTTTGGTGAAAATCTTATTGTTTCTATCAAATTTATTTTAAGACTGTTAATAATTTCTTGAAATGTCTCAACATAAAATATATCTAACAGTAACACTATAGAAAAATGTTATAAAAGTTATAACCTTTCTGCCCTTTGAAACCTCATCAATAGCCCATAACAAGGAAAAGTTTGTCCTTGATTTCCCTCATACTTGGCAATTTGGAAATGGAAGAAGACCTTCAACTACACTCGCATTACCAATCAACTTGTGCACTATACCAGCAATCCTGCAGCTCCTCTCTGGTCTAGAAGGGTATTTGAAGGTGTCAAAGGGTTGGCAACACCCCCACACATCTTGTACCCACACTTAGGAGGACATCTGAAGGAATATATAGCTATGACTACATCAAACCTCCAAAACATGTTGCTATTAATATGTGTTTTTAGGTAAAGGCACTACACTTGAAGGTAATTTTGAACTAAGGTATATGATGACATTAAAGCATAACAACTACCGTAAAATATTTAGGATTTTGGGTGGTATCATTCCAAAATAAGACAGTTCATTTCTAGTCTGGATGAGCTAAAGCAGAGGATGCTTATTGCAGAAACACAGTGTGACTATGGGGAGTTCTAAAACAGCTGTTCTGCTTGATTTTCCCAATGTGGATGATTCATCTTTAAATCCACCTGTAGACAGAGGCTTTGAGATGCCCGGGACCACATCAACACATCACTTCATTTTCACTTTCATGTCCTGACATCATGGAAACACATTCTCTTGAGAGGTTGTATTTTTGTTGTAATGTTCATTCAAAGCAGATTTATTGCTGTTTATATCTGGACATGAACATGACTGTTTTTAGCAAAACTGTCCCAGTTTAACTAAGATTTTTTTAAAGAGTTTGCCTGTGTTAGGCAAAGGACAAACTTAAAGAGAGCTCAGACAGGAAGTTCAATTCTAAAAATAGAACTGGTTCTACTTCCAAAATGGCAAGTCAGCGGACGTGCTAAACATAGGCAAGTGAGTGTTATAATATTTCATTTTTACTTCTAGAAGCAAAAAAAAAAAAAAAAAAAAAAAAAGAAAAAAAAAAGGAACATANGTGTTTATAAAATTTTTTTTTTTTTTTACAAAAAAAAAAAAAAAAAAAAAAAAAAAAAAAAGGCATAATGAGAGAGCATTAAATGCCTTCTTTTATTTCTTTCATTGCGCAGAAACCCTAATCATGGCTCAAAGCTCACTCACCAGGCACTTCTGATATACAGAGCCCCAGTGGAAATTTATGACAGGGGTGGAAAGCAACATCCATCACAGCTTAGCCCAGCACTGGTTAGTGCTGAGGCATAAACAAGCACCAAAAAAATTTGGATAATAAATGTGCATGTATATTCCTCCACCTTTCTGCAAGGGAGAAAGACAGTGTGAGTTTTCTGCCAGTTCAACTTCCTGAACCGCCTCACTACGAGAAAGAGGAAAGCCCGTGCCAGCACACAGGAGGGGATGGGAGAGCAATGCCAGAAGTGAGGAGAGAAGAGAATGAGTAGGACGCCAATTTAGACTTGCTTAATTGGTATGGCAAAAAAGCAAATTGTTGGATGCAATAGGGAGCACAAGGAACAGAGACACCACCCCTGGTCACATAACAGGCAGCAGCAGCAAAACTAGAGGCCAGTTTAGATGACAAAGAGATAAGTCTGGCACCAGAGCCTGGTACTGGCATTGGAGGGAGAAGTTTCTATTTCCAGTCTATCAGGAACACAGGGTAAGTTTTAACCTCTGTCTGCCCTAGGTCCTGGTTTCATGATACAAACTGTTCACCAATACTCAAGAAACTGATGAGGCTTAAATAATTTTTTTAAGCGGGGTCAGCTCCCTGCCTGCTTCCCAGCACAGTTCCACAAACATCAGGGGAAGGATGTGCAGCCAGCACCGGCGCTGTGGGAAATCCCACGGTGACACCAACCACAGCCCCAGCTCCCTCCTGCTATTACAGACTGCAGCTTTTCTTCTTAAACAATAAGCTGTTTAAGAGGCACAAAACCAGTGAGTGTTAAATGAAGCAACATCCTCTGAAAGTCTGCAATGCAACGCTTTAATAGACAGAGATTTCCACTTTATTCATGCACTGCTCCACCTTAACACTGGTGGATGCCGAAGTCCCAAAGGATTCCTTCAGAGCTGCTACAAACCACTTCAATTTTCAGCAAATTAGAGCCCTCAGACTGTAGGAAAGTCACTAATGGAACTTTCACTTGAAAAAAATCCATTCAGAAACTCTGATGTCTGGTTACTAATTTTAATTCTGCCCAGGAGAGAACACAGTGCAGCTCCACAACTTTGTAATTCTTCCTAGCCCTGGGCAAACATGGAGCAGTTGGAAATCCCATTAGGCTGTCTTATTGACATATGGGACTGCTGGTGTCCCACAAAGAAGGGAGAGATTCCATGGGAAACCAAAAAACCCCACCTGTCAAGACCTACTGGTCCTGTTTACATCAAAATGTGTTGATCTCTCTATCACTATTGGTTCGTGGTTGGCAAGAGTATCCTAAGAGCACTTGCTTGAGTCTGGAAGGATTTATCTGTACTTCCTCACAAGCTTCTATGGAATTAGGAAGTAAAATGAGTTCTGTACAGTACAGCAGCCTCACCAAGGAAAGAGGGATACAGAGAAAACAGGAGAGGTCGCTCAAGGGAAAAGAAAGAAAAAAGTACAAAGACAAAAGGATGAGCCAATAAACCTCCACTGCTGTACTTTGGAAAGAGAAACCTGCTAGACAGAATTGGAATCAATCACTTCAATGAAATATCAGATTTTATTTTATTTTACTTTTATTGTCCAGATGTTTCCTCTTTGCAGTACTCAGATTTAAAAATAAATGCAGCAGCTAGGAGTCCGTCCAGCTCATACTAACAATACTTATAAACCCCTTTGTTGACAGACCATTGGTTTGACTCCATCTGAGGTTACAGGCACTGGGAAATTATCATTTTCAGTGGTAATATTTTTTTGCTGATTTTAGGCCTGACTTAGCACATTTCCCAGTTTAGAGCCTGAAGCAGGTTGACAGTCCTGACAGCATGACTGTGAGGAATTTGGAACTTGATTTTAAAAACAAAGCATTTTTGAAAAATAGTGTGAGTTTTTAAAACAAGCTTTGGTCACAAAACAACATGATGGAGGAAACAATTTATTTTTATGGACTGGATCTCAAACACATGTTTCTGAATAACATCTGAGACAAATCAGTGGGGCCCTGATATAAGCTGCTTTCGATTCTCCATTTTCCCCTTGGAAAAGTTTGTAGGCAGGTACATAACTCAGCTCCCTGAAAACATAGGTTTTGGGTTTGTAGCCTCAGATCAATAGGAATAGCAGTGACATGCAATTATCTCACAGTCACTTGTGAGGAACATCCAAGTTCAGCCCCCTCCTTATCTCCTGCTTCAAGGTGCTCTTGGATCCCCTCCTCCTCTCAGCTATCAGAGACATGTAGGTCTCTTGTGGATCTGAGTCCCTTGATGAACTCAGCGTGTGACCTGCAGGGTCCAGAGGCTGAGGTGCCCTCAGTTGGAATTCTTACAGCCTGAGGAACATGTTCACAAGTTGGTATAAAACTACACAAACATTGGCCTTCCAAACTATGGATGTTTCATTAACTCAGTTTTCTTAATATTCCAACAGTCCCACTTACATAAAAAGAAAAAAAAGCAGAACCCAGAATGCAGGCCAGGCACAGACCACACAGTGGGGCACAAAAACCCCATGAGAAATAAGAGGAGAAATCTTACAATGAATGGAAATATTTCATCCAAGTACCTCCCCTGCCATGAGATCAGTGATGACTCCTCTCCCCTAGAACAGCCTGGTCCAGTGTGTTTTGAAAAATGCATTATTTGAGCCCCAGGAGCAGAGCACAGACCTCGCTGCTTCCTCCTTGTCCCTCCACACAAGACTCCTGGAGACACAGCACTTAATGACTCCTGACTCAGCTCTTCTGCTCTTCCCAACGTGGCATTCCCATTCACAGGACAAATCCCCACACCAGGGGAGAACCATACATCTTAATCAAGACTTAGATGCAAGTGTGGGGGCAGACTTTTGCACTTCCTTTGAGCAGCCAGTTTAATTTTGGGAAGTGCTCCTTACAACAGAGCCTCTCTAATGAGCCTCCCTCCTAGCTCCTCTCTCAGTCTCCAATTTCACAACTTCCTTGAAACAAATGGAGCGTTTCTCTATAGAAAAAGCAACACTGGGTCCCTATTCAGCAGAAATGATGGAAAGTTTTCTGAGCTGCAGTGTGTGGCTGCTTTGTCCTTCTTTTGTATCTACACGGCTAATTTTCTTTCACGGGATGGAGAACTGTACATGGATTAAGACAAAATTTCCCCTACTTGCCTGCAGACCACACTACGAGCCTCTCAACTTGCTTTGTGGTTGGATGTGAATTCAACCATGATACAATTTTCAGAACAGATCAATTTGAGAGGAGCAGCAAACACGCAGGAGGAATGAACCAAAAAATCACTAGGAAGCAGCTACTCAGGGACACTTCTCTGATTTGCTTTCAGCTTTTTTGAGTAGCTGCTAACAAAAAGCCGAACGCTTGCACAGCCAGCTCGGGGACCATTGTGCTGACACACCACAAGAAATGTATGCTAATGTAAAAGGAGTGTTTTACACGGTCTCTGCCCTCCCTGCTGCCTTTACCCACCTGGCCTGCAGTCACCACCAGCACCACAATTTTCTCTTCCATGGAAACACCGCTTATGATTCTTGATTCAGTACTGAATGAAATTTATACATGTGTATGTGTATACATCTATAAACGTGTACAGTTTTTAACAGATGTATAAAACACATTTGATAAAGCCAGAATAATTATTATCTACAATGTTTACATCTCCGTCTATTCCTTTTTCAATATCACCTACTTCCAGAAGCATGGATTAGGGGGGTTCTTGTCTCTCTGTGAAGTACCTGGCATGCATATTCTCATTTTAGCTGGAATTCCTGGAGATTACAGCAGTGTGTGTATTTAAAAGAACAAAAATGGCTGGACGAAAGATGCAGAGCCTCACATAGCTTATGGCTGTTAGGTACATTTGATGGGCAATAATCCTTTCTGTCCCAAATGAATTTAAATTATTTACATCAGCTGCTGACATTAACTAGTCAGGGAACTTGTTCCTCCTCACCACAGTCCCTGCACAAACAGGCCTTGGCTTGCTACATTCACTACATCATTTCCAGTTTACAGGAAAACTAGAAACTGAGACTCCCCAAATTCTGATTTTAGCAGATCATTTCACCTTTCAGCCTGGTTCCCACCTGGGAAAACAAGGCCACATTTTTTACTGTGCACTACTACACTGCAGAATTGCAGTTCCTCCTAGAATGAAGAAAATGTTGCTATACCAAACTTCACAAACCTTTCTTAGGGCTCTCCCCTGTGTAAAAAAGAAAGTCTAAACAGCCAGGGAAATACTCCTTTGCAGGTCTGATTTCATCCACTGATGTTAACGAAAGCTCAGATCCTCACTTCAGTGCACTGTGATGCACTTAGTGAATAAACCATGAGCAGATGTGTAACAGCACACAGCATCTCCTCCTGAACTTGTCAGCAGCACAAGGGGAAGCTGACCTGCATTTGCAGTGCCAACCCCCCTGCTATTTATAGGACTTTTCCCTTGAAAACGTCAGGGATTTATTAATGTAATTTATTCTATTGTCTTGTTCCACTGACACCATGATTATAAACTCATAGTTGAGGCAGAGACCTTCACACATATTTCTTTAAACAGTCAATTTGCAACTGAAATTTTTGGCTCGGCTCCTGTTCTTTTGGTGTTTCTAATGAGAAGGCAAATCCCAGCAATAATCAAGTATTTCTTCCTCTACTCCCACCAAAGAAAGCAACAGGATATGTAGAGCCTTGGTTTTCCTTTCACCCTTTGTCTTGAGATCAAAGTCTGCTGCCAGGTCTTTAGGGATTTGACAGAATCACAGGAATCAAATATTGAAATGATCTATTAGGTCTCATCTTGTGCATCATCTCCTTGGGCCAGATGAAGATTGGTCTGTTCAACAGTTACTGGAGCTTGCTCATGTTTGCTCTTTACTGCCATACCTCGATGCACAAATTGTATCACAATTAAAAGCTTTGCTACTTTCAACTATACTTGGATTCTTTATACAAGATGAGAACACCAAAGCCTTTCAATGCAGTTTGTGAACACAGCAACCAAACATTTCCTACGCTTGTGAGCATCAGAGCCCAGTCCAGTCTACAGCATCAGATTTTAATAGCAAATTGCATGACTGATGACACATCCTTTGCTGCTCCTACACTTATTTTTTTTAAAATTCTATAAATAAACCCTTAGTGAGTTAGTTAAATAAAATCAGTCAGTGAGTTGATGTCAGTTGTTAGACCACCCCATGAATAGTCTAAGTCCTGTACTTGCACTGTTCCCACTGATACAATGCCTGGCTGGGCACGGTGAATTCCATAGGACAATGCTTCTGATCCTACAGAAGTGACCGCTGTGGTCACAACTTTAACCTCTTCAGCCCAGAGATCACAATAACCCAAAGTCTCTTTTCTTTCTTACAATCCTCAGCATGTTTGAAATCTCCCCTTTTGCCACTTGCTGGGATTGCAAGCTCCACTTTGGGGGTGCACAACAAATACGTACCCTGGCACACAAAGCTACACCAGCCCAGAGAGGGAGGAGGTGATGCACATCACAGACCCAGCAGCACTTTCATTTGTTTAGCTTTTTATTTACTTTATTTAGGTAGGAGTGTAAAAGCTGGGATTCAATAGCCTTAGGTTGTGAGCCTGTGGTAAGCAAACTGAAAATAGGTCAGCTAAAAATTAGAAATAAAAGCAAATACATCCAGACCGGCCATTACTGTTTAGAGACACTGTGCTCGTGCAGGGCCTGCACACCTACCCAGGGAAACAAAGGCAGTGTGGAGTCACAAGGGGAGGCATTGCAGATGCCACAGAAAAGCAGATACTCCTCTAAATTCCACCAGTGGTGACCCAAGAAAACCACTAAAAAAAACCCAATAAAAAGAAGTAATCAGAGAAAGAGCAAGGAGCTCACAGTGACAGACTGAGGTACACATCCGCGAGCCCTTCCTCTTTCTCTCTCCCTTACATGGTTCACAGCTTCCAAAAGTATTCAGGGCTGCCAGCTTCAGATTGTGTGATGTCCATGAAGGATAATATAAAGACAAAATTCAAACAAATGACAAAATGGAATGCTTTGGTTTTCTGACATCAAAGACTAAAACAAATGACTGCATTCAGTCCTTGAATTCAGGAGTGGCAAAGGCTGGAGAGGGTCCACAGCGACCAGGGAAGCTCTGGCTTTTGGCAGCTTGCTGAGCAAGGCAGTCACCTTTCTCCTTGCCCAGCCCTAGACAAGTGATTCCCCTTGTTCTGCGGAGTATTTGGCATAAAACTCTCACACAGGTACTGATGTGCAGAGAGTCAAGCTGACAATCTGCGAAAACACACTTTTGCTTTTCTGCCCATCTATGACAGGCACCCCTCAGAAATAACACTTCCCGAAGTTTTTGTGCAGATGTGGCAGATATTTAAGGACACTCCAAGAGGGCCAATGACCCTCAATCAAATTTTAAGTCAGCTTGTGAAGAGATGACAGTGACATTCTGCCCTTCAGAATTAGCAATCAAATCTACCTTATGCAATGAAATTACAAAGCTTAGGAGTTATTAAATTACAACTGAGCTTTATATCTTTCAAGAGTTGTCTCAAGTTCCTGAGCAGGCCAGGAATTCCTTTCCACTTCTGCATTTGTATTCTTGGCTCACGGCCATTTCAGAGATGAGACATTTCCAACTGCTGAAATTAATCCATCATCTCAGGTTTTACAGAGCATCCATGATATGGCTGTTGTGGAGGTGGGAGTCTGGTTATAGCCATGGATGGGTTTGTAAAGTAAAGCTACTGTAGGGCAGAGTGTTTCATGCACACACGTGACACATGGGTGCACAAACAGGCACTCGTGTCAGAAACAGGAGGTCATGAACACCGAACTAAATTACAGCTGGTTGCTGCATTTTTTTAGCCATGGAAACAGAAAAATCCATCAAGCAATGACAATGTTTCTTTGTAAGTCTGACAAAAGACTAAAAAATAGACACCTAAGCTCAAGTAAACACAAACAACAATCAAAAAACCCATCCTTTTTTCACTCTCCTTATTATTGCCACAGACCAGAGTTTTCAAAGGGAGATTTAAAAGCTTGTTGTTATTTCCCTGTGACTTTTTGGTACTCCCCTGTGAAGATGGTACAACAGTCATGTTAGAAATAGAAAGTAAGATTTCAGAAGAGTTTGGGACCAAAGGCTCATTAACTTCCCATGGAATTTATGTGCTTTGGAAAAACCCAGCACCATGTCCTTAAAGGGTTCTGTACCAAATGTGCTTCCTCTGATTCAAAGAAGAAAAGAGAAAAACGACAGGTTTAAAAAGCACCAGCAAACTATAATGATGAGCACTTAAAAACCTAACAAGTTTACACAGAACACAACATTTTTCAGACTGTGTTCTCTCTGTATTGACTCCCACACACAATCAGATGCAAAGAGTTATGATCATTCCATTTCACATTCACCAAACATCCTTCCCTCCCCAGGTTCAGCAAGGGATTGGATAAGTTTTGAAAATACCCCATGCTGGAAAAGCAAACCTGGAGGTTCAGGAAGATCTGAGGGATTTGCTAAAAAAATGCAGGGACAATGACATATCAACATCTCCAGTGACAGGAGATGTTAATAAAACAAGACTTTTTATCTCCTTTATTTGAACATTAGATAGTGAGTGTAGCACATGTAACCTAAAACTAGAAAAAAATATCAGCAGTGATATGCAATAGGAAGATGCTCACTAGTGCTTCCAGAAATAATTAGTAGATAATTTTAAAATTTGGCATGGAGACAGGAAATCCCCCATGTGCTCTCAGTGTCAATGTGGCTGTTCCATCCAGCACAAATTCCACAGCGAGAAAAACGATTTGCCACAAGAACTGTGATTTTTCAGGTACAACTTACAGTCCATTTCCCAAATATTTTAGATCTTTTGAATCAAAGTTTCCACCTGTGATGCCAAAAGTCATCAACTGTATTATAAAAAGGGCAGGTGACAATGTTCTGGACCACATTATGGGCTCAGCACAATGACTCCAAAGGGAGTTTGCCCAAACATGATATAAAAGGGCCCATGATGTGATATCTGGCCACAAGCAGGTACAGGGATTGCTGATCCAGCTGTGATCAGACACACTCTTACATTAAACTTAATCTCAAAGTTAATTACAAATGTTATTTCTGCTCCATTGTTTCATAAATGCAATTTTATTTATAAATGTCCTCTCGCTTTGCTGGCCGTGTACACAGGAATCTCCACCCCCTAGAACTTCAAAGGACATCAGTCTTGAGGAAATGCAACTCCCACACTTTGACTGTTATACAGGAAAAACACTGTTGTTATGCAACACTACGCTGTTCCAAAACATCTCAACGTCAGACCCTCAGCTCCAGCAGCCTCAGAGACAGAAATGGCAGTTTATCAGCTGTGGAACAAGTTCAGAAAACTACAACAGGGTCCAGATAATTACAAGGTTTGTGCACAAAGCTCATCCACAGCAAAAAGGGTTTTTTTCTGTACCTTCAAATGTGCACATGCAGGTATTTAGAAAATCCATAAAATTTAGGACTTTATTTTCTAGTTTAATGCAGATTGACCACCAAATAGCACTTCCCACACTACTTCCCAAACATTTTCTGCCAGATATTTGGGGCTTTTTTCCTGAGCTTATAAATGGTCGTAAATTAAGCAACATTGCTGAGTTGTTTGTGAAGGAAGGTTATCAGAGATAACCCCTCTCTCACTGATAACCCCAAGTAAGCAGCAATGAGGCACAAGTTCCTCTCCTTTGTTTTTCTTAGCTACATCTTTTCCAGACTTGGTATTCCTATTAACTATAAAACTCAAAGAGTAATTTTTTAAAAAACTTGGTCTGTCAGAACGCAGCACTTGAGCTAGTTTTAAAGATTAACTCCTGCCACAACACAGGTAAATAAACTCAGTAAATTCTAACTAGCAGGAATGCAGTTAGCAACACATCCAACACCCAGCTTGCTCCACAGTGCTGACTTCTTGGAGCTCAGGATTACTATTCAGTAACAATTTCAGATGACAATAAATAACACACCCATCTGCAGTAAAAACAGATTTCAAAGAAACATACAGTATAATCTCCTACTCAAAATGCAGCTTTTCTTGGAGTTAAAAAACATTTATTTTGCAAAGATTGCTAGGAAACATTTGATTACAGTTGCCACTTCTCTGGTTTGTGTCTCATCAAAAGCCAGGCAGTTTGCAAGGCTTTGTGCTCAGCCCCTCTTCACAACCTTCCCTCAAAGCATCGACCTGGCCTGACACTGATAAATACTGTGGGGAGAGCACAGGCAAAAGGTGATACAGCTCCCGTCACACCTTTTACAAACAGATGCTCTACAACAGATTAAAAAAAAAAAATAGGAACTCGATCAATAGAGCTGCTGCTTTCCAGAATCACAAAAGTGTTTGTAGGACACCTGTTAAGAGCAAAAGCATTCTCTCCCTTCCAAATGGCCAATTATCCAGCATGAGATCGGAGTCCGGTCAGCACAACTACTAATTAGAGTTCTCCCAGCCTTTTTAATTTACAAATTGCTTCTCCATGCCTTCTCCCGGATTCTGAGAGTTATCACAAATGTCTACAAACACAACTGGACAAGTATTTAAAAGCAATTCTGTTCTGTATAGAGTTAATCCAGTGCATTCAAAATAACTCACCCACTAATAGCTTCACATCTCTGACGGTGAAATCCGGGTCAGGCATTCTGTAATTAGCAAAGAAAGCAATGTTAAATACTGTCAAGATAAGTATGGGTACACTCTCGTTACCATAATAAAGGAGAAATAAATGTGTAGTGCTCTTTGTCCCTAGTGCAGGAGGTGGAATCAAGCAAGGCCTCTCTGAAGTGTGGACAGTGCAAGTTTTAATGACACACAGGACATCTTTGCATTGGCAAGTGTACAACAGTTTCTCTACTCACAATGAAAGAGGTGTCTTTTGGAGCACTTTTTATCAGCACCAGAGTGGGAGAGAACAGAAGGGGTTGGGAGTGATTCCAATAAAATCCTAAACCTTTATAGCTTCTTAAGCAACTCGTGGTGGTTTGCAACTTGTGGTGCCTCATGTCTGTTCCCCAAAGTGAGCATTATCAGACTTGCCAAACTGAGGCATACAGCAGTAAAACAACCTGCTCAAAGCCACATCATCACAGGTTGGAATCATGGCTTGGAAATAAAATATATTTTAAAAAAATAATAATTAAAGCCTCTTTGTTTTAATGACTGTTCCAAACCTCCTCATCTGGCAGAAGACAACCCAGCTGTATTTGGTGGGCTGGGAAATTGTTCAATTCAATTTGGGCTAATTCAGAGCTAAATTAAATGGTAGCATAATTGGTTCAGGGATGCTGATGCATTTACAGGATCACTTCTAACACAGGCAATGTTTTAGGGCATAATGTAATTAGAGAGTAGCCTGGTACAGCCAGTGAGTTCTACATGTCAGGGAGAGAGTAAAATTCTGCAGCACAGAAACCGGATGGAAAAAGAAAACAAAAACAGTGGTGAGGTTTTAAGGGTGATTGACTTCATTTTACTGACAATATTTCACACTTCCCATTGCACAAAAGCTGACTAAGGAATTGTAATGAAAAACAGCCCAGTGGGACCTGCCAGCTCAGCGCTCTGCCCCTCTTATACTACCCCAGGTTGAAGATAAACAATTTTCATCTGGACTTTTGACATCGTTTAGTTAGAAATCAGAACAATCCAGCCCATAGGCAAACATGCAGAACAATAATTTTTACTATTAGGAAAACACTGAAAGGTGAAGTTAAATACTGCATTTTCTGGCATGCACATATCTTGAGAACTATTTGCCAGATTCTGCTTCAATTTCTTTTACCCTTATCACCTTCCTCTGGTGGGATGCAGAGGCTGCACAGTATCTTTTGTTAGTTCTCTGCCAGCCCTCACATCTTTGCATTTGGCTGTGAGGGCCTCACAGCTTTGGAATTCACTCCCTCTCTGGAATGAAACAGCCTGAATCTACTGACCTTCAGGGTTCATTCAGAGCTCATCTTTTCTTTCCAAATGCTAGAAAGTCAGATGTAGGGGAAGGAGGAACTATTTGTGGGCAACAAGAACATGCAAAGCTTGTCTGCAAATGACACAGTTTGGTTGTATTTGGTGTCAGAAACATCCAACAATTAGATGGGCAATCTTTTTCATATTTGTATAAATCAAAATAAAAATCAGCCACAAAGATGGAGAACAACCTTAGCCCAGATGGATATGAGCAATTCTGTTCTTTCTGAGAGCTTCAGCAGCAGTCAAAAATAAACATTACTGAAACTTGAAGAATACAATCCTTGCAAACAATAAACATGTCTAGCTCTTTGGAGAGTACACCTGGCAGATTCTTGTCTTTTTTTCTCTGCAGTCTAAGGATGTGTGATACATTAAAAAAAGGAGTACACCAAGTGAAAAAATTCAGGCCTGAAAACAGCAAGTTTCAAGGACTCATTTTGTAGTGGGTAGCCTTGGGAGGTCCAGCTTTAATTCCAACCCACTCTGCTGCCACAGATGACTGCACTTCTTCAGCTCCAGCCCCACCAGCCTAACTGCCACACTCCCTTTTATACAATTAGGAAAACTATGATAGCAAAAAAAACCCCAAACAACTGTTTTCTTGAATGTCACCAGTCATTTGTTTTTTCTGTTTATAAATCCAGAATAGCAGGAATGCAGGAGCTGTGCAGAAATGCTTTTTCCTTGATGTTATGCAATTTTCAGACAAACGCATCTTGTGTAAAAGCACCATGAATGCTTCTAAAAATTTCAAATACCATAAAAAGTAGGTGAAGAATAGTACAGCAGCGTGACTTAACTCCAAAATATGACTGACTATATTGGAGATTTTCAGCAGTCTGTAATAAACAAATCCTGTTGCTTGTTTCCTCAGCCAGAAGAGAAATGCAAACACCTAAGTCTGCACTGGGTGCATTTTAGCAAATGTTTAAAGATTTGCTAGAGAACCTATTCAAATCCTAATGAGGATGAGCTCTGGCGAGCACAGGTATCTGATTAACCACAAAACAATGCAAGATGACTGCTGTTCAGATAGGAGATAACATCTCTCCAAAGAGCATTCTCTCCCGGAGTTACAATCCTGGAAACAGTCCTCCAAGAAAAACAGCTTCTCCTCTGCTAAGAGATCACAGGGGGGCTTTCCTGCTTTCAGATGTACAAGTAGCAGCTCATGATGGTCAGAAGTACAGAGGAAAAGAATTTTAGTGTTTCATTGTAAGGATTTTTCCTCATTCCTCTCATTCCTTGCCATTTCAGAGTACTTCCAAGCACAGTAACCAAACTGTTCAGCTCTGTATATCTGCCAGGCACAGACATGCAGGCTGACTGCTCAGCACAAGCAGAAGTGGAAGCATGTATCAGCAGTTATTCAAAACGTCAGAAGCCAAAAAATCACATATTTTGTAGGCCATTGTATCTCAATAGTCACCCTTACATATATGTGGATCACCCAATCTACCACATCATGAGGTTCACAGCCTGCTGGGATCTGAAGCCCAGGAATGTTTGTGTCTGCGGGATGAGCTCTCATTTCCACACTTCTTCACTCTGGAGCATGAGCTGAACCGGTGCCGTTGGCACAGCAGGAGCTGAAACATCTCCTCAGTTTTCTTCTTGAACTGAGGGAAATTCCACGTGAACTTCCTCAAACACAGGAGGAGGATCTGGCTGCTGGGAAGGTGCTGCAGTATCTCTGGCTCCTAAACACTCCCCAGCCTCACTGAATAGCTCATGGCTTCTTCAGGAAGAAATTCTTGAAGCTTTTACCACTTGCCCATTAGGAACAGCAGTTTAAAACCAATGCATGCAGAGAGAGCCTACTGAGCACTTCTTGTTCAGAGTTCAACATATAAAACTATTTTACTACGTCACCAGAAGCATCACAGCACCTCCTGTTTGCTCTTACAGTAAAAGGACGCGTGGTTGTCAAATACCCCAAACTCTGCTTCTTCTCTTTCTCTTTTTAAATTATACTGGGGTGGCTTGATTCTTTTAAATTAATAATTGAGACTCCTTGGTCCCCTAAACTGTGAGGTGTTCCACAGCTGGAAATGGAGGTGAAACTGAGCAAAGAAATGATGCTTTAAAAAAATTGTTTTCCTTTCTTTCAGCTATAGTCAGTTACATGATCCTAATTTCCAAAAGTTGTCAAGGAACGTTCATCTAAACTATGGATTAAATACTGATAAAGTTAATGCTTTTAATACTTCTCTCTTAGACACTGTCACTTTCACAAACAAAGTTGCAGGATTCTCATATTAAAATACCAAATCCTTTATACTGGATATTAACAAAATGCAACCTCAAAAAAGCTCCAGTAATCCCATATTTAACTAGACATAATTAAATATTTACAAAGCTGTAACATTCTGAAGAGACATAATTATAATGGAAAACGACAGGCATCATTAGAATTCCACCTGCAATGAAGGAAAGAATTGAGAAGTCAAAAATTGAAGGGAGTTTGTTCTGTCATTACAGCACGGATTGGGTGCAAAAACCTTTGGATTTCATTCCTAACTTTCACTGCTGACTTATTTTTGACTGTGTAGTACCATGCTGTATGCACTTAATTTTTATAGACCTCATTATCTGCTTGTTTATAAGCGGAAAATAATCATTCCTCTTCTCAAGGGTGCTGACAGTCTTACTAATTGCAATCCATTTAGAGATCATCAAAAGAAATATCAGATACAAGTGGAAAGCATAATGGTTATTTTATAAAAGCATTTATTAGTCACCAAAATTTGGTTGTAACTTACTTAATTCCCAGTCCATCCTTATTTCTGAAGATGAGGGGAACTCTGAGAGCTTCTCTTTGCACATACTCAAAAGTAAAATCTGTGAAAATGAATAAGAACAACATCCAAAAGCAATTACAATGGTGTTGGCACCTCACGCTACATTTTCTCAGACTCTCCCCATTTCCTTTTTCTCACCAAAGAACTCCCTATCACCTAAAGAGAAATAGAAAGAGAATGCATATTTTAGATCCAAACCGGAAACCCAATGACAGACAATGCTCTCCCAGCTGCTCCCTATTTTTCCTGTTCACTGATGCACATAAAATAGAAGCCAGTCAGTTTGTCAATTAAAGTCTGTGTTGAAACACCCAGGCTTTAATGAAATACCAAATTAACAGTTAAAAGATAATCCTGACTAAATTACTGCAAATCAGTCTGGTATTTTTTGGGCAAATGTGTAGTTTAAAGTGTATGTGTAAGTTTAGATAGTCTAAGTTATACATTTCTACTTAGATAAATACATATTTTCTTGTGAGCATTATCTGGTTCTAGCAGAAAGCCCTGATTCTGTGAACACATAATTCTTTTTATGTGGGGGTTAGTGTTGGTTTCAACAGAACAACTTTTCTTTTAATTAATCAGCAATGTAACTCCAGGAGCTGATAGATTTTATACAACTCCTGGCACTTAGGAAGTCTGTGAAAAATGTGTTGTGGGGAGTCACAGTATGATACAAAATAAAAGTGAAAATTAAACATAAATTTGTCATGTTAACGCTGGCCAGCATTACCTTGTTGCTCCTCTCTGAGGATTACACAGGACTGGCCTTTCCTGGGGATTTCTCTATGCAGGTCTGACACAATAGCAGTGATTTGGGGATTAGGGAGGAAGTTACAAGGCAGCGATTTGGGTGAGCCATGGCTACAAAACCCCATGCTCCCTTTGGAGCCTTCTGCCACAGAGAGCAGAGGAATTCCTGCAGCAGCCATGGACTGTTTCTATGGCTCTGCTATTCCCCCTTTTCTACAGGAAAAAATGACTTTTATAAAGTGTCCCTACACTGCCTTGAAATGGACAGCATGGCCTGACTGTTCAGCACTACAAAATGCCCTGCACTGCCAAACCCAGTGTACATTCCCTGCAGAATATTCAGGTACACACGAGCAGTTAAACTCCAAGATTCATCCAGCTGTACATGATTCCTGGGAGAGCGCAAGCACCTCAGCCTGAGCTTGTATTCCTCATGTTTCTCTGCTCTAAAACACACACTGAGAGTAAGAGGGGACCCAGAGGCCAAGCTCCCATGCCTGAACATGTACTGCCCTCTATTTTTACAACTTTTTCTTTGCTGTATTCAGTTAGTAATTATGACAAGTAGGGATATAATGTTCCTACTTAAGAGTTACCAAATCAGAGCACTGTAATTATCCATTTACAGAAGCATTAAAACTACAGAAACTTTATTGCCAGTAGTCTCAAAGTAAGTGTGATGAACACTCCATTTAACTAAGGTTACCAAGTAAATATTTCTGTGCTAGAGAAGTCATCCTTCCCCATAAGCATCCCCGTCAAAGCTATTGCCTTTAGGTAAGCAAATAAATAAACCGCAGAGACTTTTTATGGACACTGATCCAACTCAGAAAGTCAACAAACATCAGGAATAATATTGGTGGAAGAAGCAGAGGCAGCTGTATAGCCTTGCAGACTAGAGAACAAGTAGCACAAACTGCATTCAAGCCAAAAATCACACCACTGCAAGATGAGTTATCATTAAAAATAAAAACAAGGAAATGGGAAGGAAAAAAATATTGTTCAACTAATTCCATGTGTTCATATAAATTGTTTTATTCTTACACACGACTGTCATTGTTTTGCTCAGATTCAATTCAACTCTTGGATTTATAGAGAAAAAAAGTAAACCAATAGTAAAAATAAAACCAGAGCAAATAGCAGGGCAGATCCTTTCTTCCTAATGCCCCAACAAAGCATTTAAATCCCTTGTGGGGTTGAACAAAGCCGACACAGACCACAACAAAATAACAAAAGACACTCATTTATTTTCAAGTTCCCTAGAAAGAAGAGAGCTGCCCAAAGATTTTGGAGCTGCCAAGCCAGGGAAGATGTGGATTGTACTATCCTTAGCATGGAGCAGTGGCAACCACTGGCGTGTTTGGAAGCTGAGGGTAGAATGCAATCATTTTCTGGAAAATTAATTAACATTTTCCAGCTAAAAAATAGTTGCTTGTGTTTTGTTTGGAGGAAGAGGGGTCAGGGTTGAGCTTATCTCCTAAACAAATATCTTCCTAAGTAACATAGGTATTTAATTTCTTCACCACATCAACTTTTCTAAAAGGAGCTTAAAATGCTCATGCAAAACTAAGCCTAGGGGAGAAAAGGAAATTTTCTAAACTCGATTAGTAGCTCCATACAGTTAGAGCAATTTCAGGAGGATTACAGCCAAAACTTCTCTTTCCTGAGAAAGCCATCCTAAACAGGCATCCTCAGTCAGGCCGAGTTTTGGTGATAGCCATCTGGGATTAGGGATCCGTGTCAACAGTACAGCGGTAAATAAAGGTGACCTGCAACCCCCCCGGCCCGTTTGATTCCCGGGCAAACCTCTCCCGTTTCCCTTCCTGCCAGGCAGCGTGCGGCAGAGCTGGGCTGTCTGGCTCTGCTTACCGCTCCGGAATTCGAGTCACCTAAGCAAAGCAAGTAACTCTGGGGAGGGGAGCGCTGTAATTTAATATATGATAGACACACAAAGAAGTTATTGACTTTAAAGTCTCCCAGCCTGGCGAACAGGCTCATCAATCGCACCCTTTCCCAAAAGGTGTCCTGGATTCAAGAGGGGGCGGAGGGGGAGCAGGAATCACCTCTGGCTAAGTGGGGGCTGGGATTTCGGCCTCTCCCGTGCCAGGACCTAATTCCTGACCAGCTCGGTGCTGCGCTGGGGTCACGGTGGCGGGGCACGGCGGGGGGAGCGCTGGGCGCTGCCGTGGATCACCGCGCTCATCCCAGCACCGCGCCGGGGCAAAANGGCGTCACCGTATCCCAGGGCAGGGGCGCGGGCGCGAAATCCGAAGCCGGAGCGGAGCCGCACGTGGAGGCGGCGGCGGGCGCGGCCGAACAGCCCCCGGCCCGGCAGTGTTACCTTTGCCGTCCATGGCATGCACGAAATCCCCGTGGTACATTTTACTCTTTAATTTCTCTTCCAAATTGAAACTCCTGATGCTGACAATTTCCTCCACGTCCGAGAGGTCCTCGTTCTCATCGTACCGCCTTCGGCCGATGCACCGCTAGAAAAGACACAAAACCCAACATAAAACACATTGTCCGGAAAAGAAAAAATCGAGGAAAACACATGGATCGTGCACAACGGTTTGATAAACACATTCCGGGGGAAATAATTAAGATGGCAAGGCACAAACTGAACAAAATCTGAACCCAAACGAGCTCCAATCCCGCTGCATGCACCTTTTCCATCCCGTGACACGGAACTCGGCAGGAATAACAGGTGCTTGGCTTCAGGAAAACTCAAACTTGGGCTGCTGAGCAGGGGCTGGCGCTGGAAGGCGAGCGGGGAACACGTAACTCGCCGACAATTCACAAGCTACAGCACCGACGCGTTTTGCAATCCCGCAAAAAATCGTGAACTGCGGTCAACGTTCGTTAACGACCGGATCATTTTTTTTTATTATTATTATTTTTTTTGCACGTGAACACGAGCTAATTCCCCAGGGAAGGCAAGAGGGGCGAATCTTCGCATCCGATGCCCAGCATCCAGGTTTCGGTATTTACATAATCCGAGTGTTTCCATAGTCACACCGGAAGCGGCGATTTAAAAACCAGATCGCTTTATGTAACGCCGCGATGGATGCGCAGCCCCCGCGCGCTCCCCCCGCCGCCCCGCACGCTCGACAGCGCCGAAAGCGCGGGGGTCCGCGGCCGAGGGGCAGCAACCAGTTCAATGCGGGGGGATGGAGGGTAGGCCCGGCGGAGGCCGGTGCCGCTGCCCCGGGAAGCTGCGGCGGGCGCGGAGACGGGGCTGGAGGCGGCGGGGACCGGCCGCGCACAAGGTAGGTCCCCGGAGGAGCGGGGGGAGCCCGGTGCACCGGTTGCCGCCGGCGGCTCTGCCCCTCTCCCGGCAGCTCTCGCCCTGCGAACCCGCCCCGCAGCCCCGCGGACACGCGCGGTAGATCAGCGCAAACCCGCACGCACCGGAAAAAATAATGATCCATGATCGTCCCACCCTGCCCGTCCCTCGGTTCCATTCCGCCCCTTCCCCGCTGCCTCAGCCGCGCTCTTGCAAACTAAGTCGCTCCGCTGCCTACGTCCCACATGCATTTCTCCCTTTGCAAAAAATTAAGCAAAATCAATTAAAAGGCACGAATAGGAAAGAGACCGAAGCCAGCTACACACCAATCTTCTTCCAGAGTCTTTCTTTGCCTCCATTTTTTTGGAGAGTTTCATCACTTATTTGTCAACAGTTCCTGTCCTGCATATTTGGCCCAAATGGGGAGGAGGCAAAACAAAAGCCATCCAGGGCTCGCTAAAGTTTTNTACCGGCGCTCTGCTGGCCGGGGTACCGGGGCGGTACCGGCGCTGTGCTGGCCGCCGGCCCCGCCGTGCGGTGTTCGGTCACGAGTGCGCGGCACGCAGGCGCTGAGCGGCAGCGGGGGGACGGGGACGGGGCCCCACAAAGGCGCGCACGGTCCCTGGGTTGGTACCGCAGCCCCCGGGATGTGCCCGAAGAGTTGAGCGGTTCTGTTTAACCGGGGGTAATTTGAGCTCCGCGAGTGTGCCCGACCCCAACGGCATAAAGCCGGAGTAAAGAGTGGCGAATTAATGTAGCAAACACTTGAAAATAATCTTATAATACACGGACTTGGGGTTAATTGTGGTGTTGCCTTCTCTCCGTGCCTCTGCCACACGTGCGGTGTAGCTCGGTGCGGAACGCGCACCCCGGCTGGTGCCGGCACCGCTCCCGGCACTGCACCCACGTGTCTTGTGAGAACCGGTCATAAAATCTAGAATGTGTTGTAAATGGTGTTAAACAGGTGTTAAATAAACCAAAATTGCCTTTGCAATATGCATGCACAACAGGTAGTTAGAAATCGCATGAGAAAGTAGGTAAAAATGCTATAAAGTAGCTGCTGATAGAAAAAATCTGCAGGATGGAGATCCTGCAGTTCCTAAAACTATCGGCGGGTCTCATTTCTACAACACCCACTAACATCTACTCTAAATTGATGCTGAGCAAGTATTGGGACCATCTGATTGCAATAGCAGGGTCAGAGTGCAGGTTTTGAACAGCCCCCAGGTTCCACAGCGTGGCTCCTCTCTGAAGTGACATCCTTTACTTCCCCTCCGCACCCCCCAAGAAAGGGAACATCAAAGGGTACCCAAACCAAGGGTCGGGGCTGATGGCTTGGCAGTGCTCCTCTGGTTTGCTTTTTGCAATCAGTTAAACATCTTAGGTACTATATAAAATATATTAAGTGTTAATGCAAAATTTAAAACACATTAAAATTCAACTTTGCAGGCCTTGCCGTTGATCTCTTTGGAATGATCCCTATTTTAATGATCCATGACACATGGATAAAGGCAGGAGAGGACAGAGTTCTAACAGGATTTAAGGCAGTGAGCTTCTCCTTCTGATTCTGCCAAGAACTGTTTGCAGAATCTTGAAAAATCATGTAATCTTTCTCTAACATCTCCCTATTTGCAGATGATTGAACTTTATTACGGTATGGAAGTGTTTTATAGGCTATATATTGAAGTGTGGATTCCAGATGTCTGTTGGAGCAAGTGCATTATTAATGCATAATCCTGAGGAGATATATACATATCTCGACCTTTCAGCCAAGATTACTCAATCTTAAAATTAAATACATGTGTACATCTGTAGGATTGAGGTCAGAATACAAGATAAATGAATGTTACTAGAGAATCATCAGACAAAAAACACATCATCCATCCATGCTGCAAAAGTCCACCAAAAGAGACAGAACAGAGACATAAAAGAAAATCAACTCATTTTTCTAAATATTTCTTTTTGGACATGGACAATCTGAGACTCTTGGTTTATCAAGCAAACCCACCAAGGACTGTATCCATCACGTACACCTGGAAACACCAGAGCACATTATGGGAGTGTGGAAGTGTTTCAGAAACAACACAATTTCTATCTATAGATCTCCAAAAATAGAAAACACTTTTTTAACCTTGTTTTAAGACAGAAATGATACCTATTCAACTACAGTTCATTATACAATGGAAATAATCTGTATCAATAACAAAAAACCTATCCCGAACTTAAAAGAACTGGGGAAAAAAAATGGGAGGGGAAATATGTGGGCTGTGGATGATGAGAATACCCATATCCACAGCTGCATTAGACAGGATAAAAACATTTCGAAGCAATATTAAATTCCCATGCTTAGTGCTGGCTGATGAGGGTTGGGGCTGGTTTCCCCTCTGAGCAGATCATGGCACAGTTTTCCAACAGGGCCCAGAGTTGGGCCCCATCAGACAGTGCTGGGAATGGGACAGCCCAGGGCTGACACAAGGCTGGCCTTCTTCACGGTCAAAAATATGGGAAAAACACATCAACATTGTGATATAGTGTCAAAACCACAGTAGCAACTGTGGAAAGAGAGTGGTGGTTATTGGGAAAGGGGCTAGGCTGAACTCTTTGAAAAAAGTACTAAAACTTTTTTTTGCTAGATGTTAATGTAGCTTGAATTATTTAAGATCTAATCATGCCAAGGCGCTGGATCCTGACCTCGTTAACTTGGAACTGGGAGCTGTCATTTAATTAATGTTGTACGGCGGGGCTCATGCTGAAACCAGAGCTGCAGTGCTGTGCTTGGGAAGGCTCTGTGAAGACATGGGATCATTTCCCCCCACTGAGCTTTAAAACAGTTACTTCCCATTGCGTAGAATGGACTGGACTAATCTTAAAACATTTTTTAAAATACTGTTTATCCTGTAAGATCTACCATTCTATACTTTACCTTGGGTTAAGATGGAAGATGAGATATTTAATTATTTCACTGTTTTATGAAGGAAGCTGAAATACAATTTTTCTAGACATGACAGATCAAAATCTTTCCTCTGCAGAAATTCCATCAACTAAACATTAAGCTCTACTTCAGATGAGATTTGCAAAGATGTTTCCCTTAACCTCCGTGGGACTGCCAGCAAACCTTTATTTGCCTTTTGCAAGTTCAAATGTGTTGTTTTTCATGCAGATCTACCATGACTTCCACTCTGTGGTGGCTTGATTCGGGTTGGGTGCAGTAACAGGAACAAATGGAAGTGCTGATTTGCATGTGAAGCTGGAGATACGTTTTAGCAAAGCTGCTCTGCCAAGGGCAGCACCTCGGTGTGCTCAGCACCGGATCACATTAATCACAGGGTACTCAGCGAACCTATTCAGCCTCCTACAGAAAATACAGAAGTACATTTTTAGCAGAAAAAAAGAACTGTGAGTATCCTTGTGACAGTGTACAGATTTCTCAGGGCTTTCTGGGAAGAAACTTGGACTTCTGCCACCTGCTCTGATTGTGTTCATGCATAAATGATCCAGAGAACGGGTTGACATTACCTCTAATTAGGGGTAATAACAGGCTGCTGCTGAAAGGGCCCATTCCCTTTCTCTTGCATGTACATCCCTCACTTTTCCTGCATTAGGTCTGGTGTTGGTGCAGCCACGGGGCAAGTCAGTTCAGTGACCTGATCTGGCAGAAAACTCAGCCATTAAGAAAAAAAAAAATTATTTATTTCATTAGGTCAATTCACTGAAGCTCTGTAGCCATTTGATCGGTGCGATCCACAGGCTGGAGAGGGCTGAGATGAAGGGAGAGGGCAGGATACACCCTTTTGGTGGCCTTCTGCAATTGCACGGGTCACAGGGGACAGCAAACCCCGGCTCTGAGCCCCAGCGTGACTTCAGAAGAACCCCCTGAAGCATTTCTAAGAGTTAATTAAGCATGGCTGACTCCTTTAGTTTCAGCTAACTCTAGAGTGGCAGTGTAGAGGTGTGTCATAATGAGTAATAGAGTTGGAAATAATTTCTCCTGTTTAGTTTGTACCTCAGATGGAGCTGTAAAATGGAACAGAAAGGGAAAAGGGTACACTGCTGTGGTCCTCATGTTTTAGTCGCAGAAGAAGGCTTGATCCTTAATGCATGTTTTTCCGTTTAACAAACCGATTTTTCTTTTCTTTCTTATAGGAAAGGAATGCTTATTTCAAAGCTACAACGCTGAGGCTTGGAAGCTCAAAGTGACACATGGATCTGGTTTGGAAAAGGGCATGAGATGAAATGCCTTCACTGATTCCGTAGGTGCTTTTTCATACTGTTTCTCTAGATGAAATACAAACTCAGCAGTACGTCAGTGTTTAATGCTGTTGTATCTTTCAAAGCCCTTTCCAATAAACAGAAATAAGAGCGATGGACAGGAAAATAGAGGAACAGTGAGTTCAAAGAGTCTATTTTAATACAATTATTTAGAAAGACACTTGAAGTCCTTATCAGATGCATGTCTCTTGCAGGTGGTTTTTTTTAGACAAATCTGATTTTGGGGAACAGGTCAAGACCTAGGTGTCATTAGTGCAATAGTACTCTCTCATGATGTTACAGTTCAACCACAATTTTGCACAGAAACAAGAAGAAATATTGAGCAATCCATGTTGGTTATGTACATATACATAAACATTTGTCATAGCTTATGAGCAGCAAGGCAAAATATTTTTAAATATATAATTCCACGGGAACTAAATGACAGAGACTTAACCGTTTGTTTGAGATGTGGAGGAAGTTCTAGTTACTGTTTTTTGATGGTTATCGTATCTCCCAAGAAAAAAAGCGCTAAAGAAATCACAATTGGTTTGTTCCTCCTTGCTTTGCAGAGTGGTGCTCAGACTTAGCCTCAGGCACCAGTGGGAGACACAGAGAATGTTGATTGTGAGGTGAGGTTTTCTGTTCTGTTTTTGGTTTGTTTGTTGTTGTTGTTTTTTTAATAATTAAAGCACACCAAAGAAAAAGTAGCGCTTTATAATCACAGACTCATTTAAGTTGGGAAAAACCTTTAGGATCATCAGGTCTAACCACAAACCTAACAGTGCCAAATCCACCTCTAAATTTTAACTTATGCTGGACTTCCACTCAAATGGATCTTACACACCACTATTGTCACCCAAAAAAGAGAAGAACCATGGCCAAAATTCCGTGGAGTCAGTGATAGAACAGCAAAGACTTTCATGAAAAGACTAAGTCAAATTAATTCTTCTACTGAGGTGTTTTAATGCCCCTGTAGATAAAAATCTCACCTGAAGTTGTTTATAACAAGAGGACTATGTTTATTTCCCAAGAAGGGAATGAGATCAGATCTACATGGTACAAGGAATGCCTCTGAAGACTTCATATCATTAAGATTATTTTTCTTGGATGTTTTCGCTACATCTTTTTAAAAAGAAATGCCTTGTGCATGAAAAGCATCAAGTGACTTTGTTGGTATGGATTGTTATTTCCTTTGCTGTGTTTAAGTAAGTGAAGGACCTTGCAAATCAGAAAGGTGTGAAGAGAAGAACAAAGCAAAAATGTTAAAGACAATCTGCCATGATTTTCCTACTTGTAAATAGGGTGGAAAATGTCAAAGCAATACAAAATAACGATGCTTTTGATTGCTAATGGAGCTAGCATGGATTCATCTCCTAGGTGACCATCTATGTGCCAGTTGATAGTAAAAAGCATCCTTGTCCAGTATTATTTGTATTGTCACAATCCTATTTTTCTTAACTACGAATTGATAGCAACAGGTTTGTTTCTTAAACATCCCTTAATTCTCCTGATGCGCAAATTTGATGTGGCACAATCAGCGTATCGCCTCACCTTTTCAGAAATCATCTTCAGAAGTGTGCCTAGTGTTCACTAGGGAGTTCTGCTCTACGCCTCACTTTTCCCTCTGTAAAACACAGAAAAAATAAATCATGGTTTAAAGGCTTTATGTGAACCTGGTAATAAAAAATCTTTCAACACTGGCATGTGTAGATGTTGAAATATTCTGCTTAATCAACCTTATCAACTGCTTGCTGATAAAAGCGGGTTTATCAAGAGCTCTGGGCCTACCAAATGTTGCGAAAAACCTGAACTACGTGACAAAGGGTTAGGTGGATCAGTTTTAACCGGAAACGAGGGTGGATGTTCTGACCGGTCTGGATCCACTGGACAGCTGTAGGTTAAATATTTAAGCATTTTAGGAGGGGAGGCTACAGAAGGAATATGTTGATGCACGGCTTTGTGTTTTGTTCTGGGGGAAGTGTTGCAGGGGGACACCCCATCCTGTCCACCCTGGGGAGCGCAGAGGCTCCCGCACCGGTCTGAGGGGCACAAACCCACCGGAAACTACAGATCACCGCCAGCCGCCCTCCAGCTGGGCTGCTCACCCGGGGAAGACGACGGGGGCTCCGGCGGGCCTCGGGGCGGGACTCCGGCGGGGCTGGGGCGGGGCTCGGGCGGGGCTCGGTCCCTCAGCCCCCGGGGCCCTCAGCGCCCTCCGCTCTGCCGGCG
>VZTG01006969.1:784966-813127 GCA_013397845.1 Melanocharis versteri | reverse complement strand
GGCGCTGCTGCCGCCGCCCTGGAGCGCCCGGGCAGCGGGGGCAGCGCTCCCGGCAGCTCGCTTCGGTGGCTCGTTTGTTTTGGAACGCTTCATGGCACGAGTTCAGAGCCGCCTCTCGGCTTTTATCTCTGCCAGATAGTGCAGGATTTGTTCGGTTGCTACATAATTCCCCCCGCGGAGGATGCTCGGGGCCGCAGAAGCTGCGGTGCCTGCCGCGTGTGCCGTGGTCACCGTGTGGTGTTCCGGGCTGTCGGGAGCGCAGGGGCCGCGCACGGAGCGCCGCAGCGCTGCCCGGCTTGCGGGGCTTCCATCCCGCTCCTCTCTCAGACCGCACGCCTTGCGCAGCAAGGGCAGCTGTGCGCTGGACCTGCTTCTAGATAAACCAAGAAATACAGCTGATTAAAGCTGGTGGTGCCGCTCAGACTCATCCGTCGTCAGTCCTGTGCGGTTGCGAGGTTTCTAGTTTTTATTTAAGGAAAAAGTGAATGTTACTTGGTTTGGAGTTTTGTGCTTGGTTTAGAAACGGGTTTTTTGTTCGTGTGTGTTTTCTTTCGAGTTTTGTGTGAAGCGTAGTCTCGTAGAACTGTCTTATGTGAAAGCTCCATATAGTTTGGGATACAGTAACTCACAGACTTCCTCATCTGCCCAGACATCTGACATACAAAGCTGCAAACTCTGCCCTCAGCCCCTTTATGCAGCTGTTAAAAATGCTTCACGATTTATAAATTCGGAATTTCCCTCCTCTGACTTGCCTCACTTTGATTTTTTGCCCCGCTTTTAACAAACCCAATATTTTCAGCCGTGGAATCTACTTCTTTCCAGAGCCATTGTTCCGATGATGCTGTTGGAAAACACAGCAGCCTCCTGACGGTCAAATAAATGTCACTGTCCTCCTTCAATGGCTAAAAACAGACCACAACTCTTCGGGAGGTGGTGGAGCGCTGCTGGTTTGACTGACAGGCGGCTGTGTTCGTGCGTTTGAGTCGGTTCTCCTTGGGCAGCACGCATCCGGCTGGGAGCTCACACGCCGCTTCTGATAACGAGTTTTCCTTGTTGAACACCCGTTCTGCCGTCTCAGAGCAGTTTGTGGCTGCTGAGTCAGGCCTTTACGTTGAGAGAGAACATGGGGGGAAATGTGGGTTGTCGGGGTTTACGTATTTTCTTTTTAAGGGAGGTTGCATCTCAGTTAATGTAAATGCTGTTGTTTTAAGGTCATACTTAGTGTCTTGAATCCCTTGGCTTTTCTCTAAAGATACGGTATGTGAACTCTCAAAATCCGTGGATGTATGAGGTGAGGCTTCTACTTGTTTCTTAATTCTCTAGGATTCTAGGGGTTCAGTCCCCTGCTGTTGAAAACTGCTGCTTTTGAATTTGTTGCTTAGGGTATTTGAAGAAAAAGCTACTTTGTTCCAAGTAACAAAATCTCTAATTGCCAGGAATGTTACATACGAACATTAGTATTTTAGTCTTCCCAAAGCTCCCTCTCCAAAAAATCCACTTTTTTTCTTCCTTTAGTAAGTTCAGCGTGGAAATCCACCCGTGGTCTCTTTGGTTTTGCACTGACAGACCTAGTCCTAAGTCCTCTAGCCAAGACTTCCTAATCTTGTTTCAGAAGAGCTGAGTTAACTTTCGAGTAGTTTTAGATTTCTTTTAAAAACTTTGCTGATCTTTTAGAGTTGTCCCTTTGCCTTAAAAGCTGGGCTGCTCTGTCATGCCTGTGCATTGTTTACTGGCTGCAGTTCTTTGGCACCTGATACTTGAACAAAATGCTGCTAAAGTACAATCTAGTCTTGGATCAAAGCTGGCAACAGCAATGAAGGGTCATTGTTCCTCTTTTCCTTATCAGGCAAGGAAGAAGGAGCTTAAGGGACACATCCAGGACCACCCAGTGAATTGATGGGAATTGTCAGGAGTGGAATGTGCTGGTTTCCATGCCAGCCCCATTTATCCTTGCTCTTTGATTAAAGAGTGCTTGCATCCTTCAGTAGAAGCTAAGTTTATACCTGCAGAACTGTTCCCTTTTTTTGGACTGTTTTTTTGTCTAACTGCAGCCATTTTGCAAAATGTATCCCCTCAGGATTGGTGATGTATATCCTGGTGGAATGAGGCATGCCAAAGGCAAGGGATTGCTTGGGTCGGTGAGGTGGAGTAAGAAACTGCTCAGCCAGGTTTCAAACCCTGAAGGGTTAGGTTTCCTCAGAGAAGATTAAAAACCTGTTTTACAGTTAGTTTGGTTTCAGAGCTCCACATCAGGATTTGCCACCGTGTGTGAGCTTCAGAAACAGTTGCAGGTGCTGGTGATGGCAACTGCTGTGAGAGCTGAGCTCCCCCCAGTAAACCTGCACATTTCCTTCATTCAGGTTTCCATGGATGCTATCATCCAGTGCCATATGTCTAAGGGAAAATCCGTGAAGTTTATAATCTCATTTAGTACACGTTTCCAATTTATGGAGCCAGCTAGTAATATCAATCGCCCAAATTGTGAGAGGTAAAGAAAGAAATCGTAGATTGTAGGGGATGTGTAGTCCATGAAAGAGTGGGAGATTCCTTCCATACACTGGTGGGGCCATCAGATATTTCTCACTTCTGTATTATAGCCCAGATATTGTTGTATGATCTTCCCTCTCATGCTTGGCTTTATCTGTTTTTATTTCTCAATCCAGTTTATTTGAATGTGGAAAATAGTTTGCAGATTGTATCCAACTCTGCAAGCACCAGCTCATCCGCCCCTACAGCAGCAGAGTCAAGAGCTCCCCAGTGAACAGGCTGCTGGCAGGTTATTTTTATTTGAACAATTACTCTGACTTGTTGGCATCATTTTGTCACCAGGGATGTATCACACAGTAGTATGACAATGTCACGATATGGGAGTCAGAAACTGTAGGAAAATCGTTAAATGCCAGTAGTCATAAAACCAGAAAACTCAACATCTCTTCCTGCCACTAATTAACAGCTTTGTGAAAATAACTGAGTCAGAACGAGGGGTCTGAATTATACACTTCCTTATATGTGGGATTCAGAGCATGATATTTACCAGGCAGCAGTTTTCTTTTAAATGCCTCTAGTGGTCCAAGCTGGCTGAGCTTTGTCTAGATGGGGCTATGTGCTTCAAATATTGGATATCATCAAAGAACTGTCAACTCTTGCCTTTGAAGTATGGCCAGTGTGGTCTCCTGAAGACAGCTTCAGTCATGTTCTGCAGAAGACTGACTGTGGTGATGAATATTTATGAAATTGATTTCCATGGCAGCAGTTGGTGCTGAGGTAAGGTTAGGTAGGACCTGGGGCTGCTGGTGTCAGAGCTGTATAGGTGCTCAAGACATCACTGTCCTTGTCTAGTGAAGGTCACTTGGCTGTTCTAAATACTAAAACAGTCTCTATAGAAGGTTTTTAGTGGTATTTAACTGGGTTGCTGGTAGAGTAACATGAAATAGTGGCATTTTGTAACCTGCAGGAAAGAGTTACAGGCCCAGTTCCCTGGCTTCTGCTTCCCCTCAGCCTTCTGTAATGCTACTGCGCTTACAAGTTAGAGCTGTGCTGGAGAATCTTCCCTCATGCAAAAAGTTTCCTCTATTCCAGTTTTGTGCCTCCTTTGAACATCCCTGTCTCGAGGTTATAGATGAGCAAGGCAGGCAGTGTGGGAGTATTTGGGACTCCTACTGTTCTGTCTTGGAGCAGCTGTCAGTGGCTGCTGTAGTTTGGAGGATCTTTACATCCTGATAAAGGGATACTGAGCCTCTGAATAATCTGAATTTGTACTTACTGAATAGATTTGCTCTAAGTTACACTGTGTAGAGGTACTGCCTCCTCAAGATGCATTTGCTCCAATCACACAGGTATTGCCTTTTCATGTTTGCTAGCAAAATAAAATTAGATCCTGTATTTGTATTCCAGTGTCAGCATCAGCAAATATTAATGCATTTTGCCATTCTGCAGCATACAATAATCTGCAGAGTCAAGATCCTAGACTAATGGATAAATGATGCTTAGTTTCCCTTCTGTATGAAAGCAGTAAATAAGATCATTATTTTGACTTATCTGTTTTTAATTTCCGGTGAGTTATTCTGGCTCTTACAGAGTCTCTGTATGAGTTGTTTATAACTCTTTATGAATGGTGCAGACAGTCTGTGAGAGCCTGGCTCTGAGCCTCTGTCTCTGGAGTGAATAGTACTGTCAGGAAAACAGGGAGCCAGCCAGAGGAGCTGATTCCCAGTGATGCTCTGACACTCAGCTCATTATGGAGTTTCCTCTGTGGTCCCTCCTATAGACAAGCAATGATGGATGGACCCTGAAAAATGCACTTGTGATGTTTGACCAACACAGCTTTCTTTTAAGCCATTCCTGCTGTGCTAGACTGTATAAAATGCAGTCCCAGTACAGGGTTATATTCCCGCCAACCTGAGCTCAGAGGCGTCTTTGTGGGGAAGGGGAGGAGAGGAAGTAAATAATACCTCATAGATAATACAGATTTACTTGAGATAAGGCATTTTATTTCCTTTCCTCTACAGCACTGTCTACTGATTCTGAAAAAGACGTAAGCCTGTGATTTTAATTTAAAGGCAGGGGCTTTATTTAAGCCCCTCTGGTCTAATAAGACATGGGAGCCTTATGAATAAGTAAGTGAAATGAACTTGGTCAGGATATTGAACTTAAAAAGAAGTTGAGCTGCAGGTTCTTCTAGAGGGCAAGTTGTTAAATTTCCTGCAATATAGTAGTAATCAGGCTGCTGGGACTCTGAAATCCGGGACTGTTGAAGGCTTAACGCATCTATGTGCCAAAATTCAGTTATCTTCTGAAAACATCTGAATGCCCACCATTTTTAGGCTTACGAGAGCTTCAGTCTTGTGTCCTAATGTCACGAGTCCTTCAGTTTTGTCAAGAAGCTGTACTTCAGATGTACGGCTTTGTCAAGAGCCCTAGTAAATCTGTCAGTCATATCTGTAGGATGATCTGAAGTTAAAGTTAGCTCTTCTTTGAACCAGGGATTAGCCCAGATGACCTCTTGAGGTGTCTTCCAGCCTGTGTTACAGTGTGATTACGCAGCAAGGCAGGGCACTTGCAGCACGGCAGCTGCACAGTCAAATCATGCAGCAAGTGTTCAGAGAAGCTTTGAAAGTGGTGAAGGAGAAGGTGCTAAAAGTGTTGTATTGGAAAGTGTGCAGCCATTGACGACAGTTCCTGCCCTGAGCAGCCCTTCTGAACAAGTAGAGCAGGAACATATCCTGCCGAGAACGTCGGCAGGTACCTGTGAGTTCAGGCTTTATATGAATTTGGATCATATCAGATGACCCCATCAGGGCCCTGCTCTTGCAGGTATTACTTTACAAGAGCAGTTGTGATCTGTTTGTTTTGAAATTGCAGCATGAGCAAAGGAGGGAAGAACTTCTGACACTTTGCATCGCTGTTAGAAAACAGGCACAGGCTCTCATGGTGAAAAATAAAGCTTTTTGTTTAAGGTGCCTGGCTCAAGCTTGGCCCAGGAAGTGAACTCAGAGTTGAAAAGAGTTGGCAGTTTTTCTGCTAGTTTACACTGCAAGAGTTCCCAAATTAGCTTTGCTGAGAGTTTGAGGAGACAGAAGATATGAACTGACTTTTCACTTATGGGTCAGGCTGGGGTTACTCTGCCAGACATGAACACAAGGAGCTCAAAATCAGATGCTCGATATCATTAGTATGGAGGCATTGATAAATGGAAATACAAAATGTCTTCAATGTTTGGGAAACTAAATACAATCAGTTCTTAAAAGAAAATAAAGTCTTCATCTCATGAAGCTCTTTAGTGCCGTGTTTATGTTATCATACTAAGTACTAGGATAAGGGATTAAAGTGTCTTGCCATGCTGGATGGCTTTGAGTCTAGGCACAGCAGAAGACTTACAAGAAAAACCTTTAAGTATGAAAATGAATCCTCAGTGGTGAAGGATTGCAATTGTTCTGTGAAAAACACAGGAAGCCCAACATCCCACGAGTACATTGCGACTTAACAAGCAATCCTGCAGAAGAGAGACCTGACAAGCAAATGTTTATCCTCTCAAATGTGAAGTTTCCCACAGCTGAAAAATGGTATTTTTAAATCCTCAAGCAAGGACTGTATATGCATTAATATAATTTCTTGTTGAGTTTCTTGTAACACTTGGAAACTGCTTGCTAGTTGTCAGGGTGGTTAGGCTTATGACAATAAAAGCTTTCAATAAAGGAATTAAAAAATTGGCAAATGGCCTTGAATGCCTGTTGCAACATGTCTGAACAAAACCCTGGGTGCCTTAATATATTGGGTGCATTAGTGATTAAGAGTTCTGGTGTCCTGGAACATGCGTAAGATGGGATCCAGGACTAGGTTAGCCTGGCTCAGCTCTTGCAAAATAGTGAGGTTGTATGTTTTTGCTGCTTTTGCAGCTGTCTTTGGGCCCTGGTTTCCATGCCTCCCTGCATCCCTATTACCCGTGCATCTTTCTTCCCATCAGCTTGATGTGCTTATATTTCAGATTGCTGTCAGGCTTTTTCCTCTGCATTTTACCCATATTTTGTCTGTTTAATGAGTTACTTTTGAGAAAGAGCACTGAACATAGAGACCTTGCTGCACTATTCCCTGTTTGGAACTGTCCTTTGTCTGAAAGGCAAATTTATCAGGAAAGATCATTTCAGGAGAGCTGTTGGGATTAATGTCACTCATCAATTGTACATATGCACAAAACCACCTGGCAGTTTTAAAACCAGTTAAAAGGCATTCTAGTTCATTTTCTTTATCAGAAATATCCGAGCTGGTTTTATGAGTTTCCTAGTGCTGTTATTTAATGCTGATTTTTTGCTCCTTAGGCACAGGCATGCTTGGAGATCTGAGGTTACAAGAAGGGCATGGCTGCATCTGTTAGTGGAGGGCTGGGGCATCTTCATGAGTAGCCTCATCTTCAGGGGAGCAGTGATGCCTGGGAGCACTGTGTTGTCTTTTCTGGAGACATTGTCTTTCCTCCAGCCTCTAACAGGCTTGCTTGGCTGCCATGGGCATCGTGGAGACTTTTACATTGTGAATCTGTGTTCCAGAGTCTGCTTAAATACTTGAGTGAAAGAATATAGCTGGGAGCCCCATGGAAAAGTGATCTTTCTTGTGAAAGGTTTCTGCACTTTAGAACTTGAACCCAAATATCCAAGGAGAAAGGACCACCACGGTTGTTTCAGGCAGTCCCCTGCCTTCGCAGCCTTTCACAGATACTTCAAAAGACTTCAAAAGTGAAAGATCAAAAGCTGCATCTTCAGTATAACACAAAAGAAGAAATATTTCACTTAGGGAGTCCAAGTATGCTGTTCATAAGGGTCAGCTGTTTTGCTGGCATGAGCTGGAGATGGCAAGGTGGTTGTGGGTTTGCTCTACAACAGGACAATAAGTGTGAGAACAGTGGCCTTTGCTTGATAGCTCAGACCTAAATGTGGACCTAATCAAGAGGGTGCAGATTGAGACAAAGAGAAATGTAAATATAGACTTATTTTGGATCAGATGCTCTTCCAGAAACATAGTGTAAAATTCAAATAACCTATAGTCAGATAATATAAGATGTAGGTAACTGCATCTCTCTCCCTTCCTTTTCAGGTGGCTATGGTGGAAGTTCAGCTCGACGCAGACCACGACTACCCTCAGGGGCTCTTGATAGCCTTCAGTGCCTGCACTACTGTGCTTGTTGCAGTTCACCTTTTTGCACTCATGATAAGTACCTGCATTCTTCCAAACATAGAGGCTGTTAGCAATGTGCATAACCTCAACTCTGTCAAGGAATCTCCTCACGAGCGTATGCACCGGCACATTGAGCTCGCGTGGGCATTTTCCACTGTCATTGGGACTTTGCTCTTTCTTGCAGAGGTGGTGTTGCTGTGCTGGGTGAAGTTCCTTCCTTTAAAGAAGAAAACTGACAACACCCCGCAGAGCAACAGTTCTACCATCACATCAGGACAGGCAGCAGCCATTGCATCGACGTCCATTATGGTGCCCTTTGGATTGGTTTTCATTGTGTTTGCAGTCCACTTCTACCGGTCACTGGTGAGCCATAAAACAGACAGGCAATTTCAGGAACTCAATGAACTTGCTGAATTTGCACGGCTCCAGGATCAGCTGGATCACAGAGGTGATGCTGTCACCTCAGCTGTCACCAATTTTGCGTAAACCTGTGCTTAAGAAAATAAACCCACTATTCTGCTTCTGCCTTATGGTGACTCCCTGTGGATGAACTGGTCGAACTGCTGATTACCGTTTAAAGAATAATTGTAAATGTTGTTCTAACCCTTTAGAGAAGGAAAAAAATGTTCCTTTCATACAAGTTTTGCTATCTGAAGGAATGGATGGTGGGGTGTGATTGCACTGCATGTGCAGCCCTCCTCCTGTGAATACTGTCTCGCATCTTTCTCGTTAATGCTGTATGGTGGCTGTATAAATACATGGAAAATAACATTGTACATTTGGGTATTTGTTAGGAATGGATAGAGAAGTTGTGGGGTTTTTTTCTCTGTTTATCTGATGTTGGCATTTACTAGAAGATACTGCTTGTCCTATCCATATTGCATGGCATGATACAAATTACTTGGGACATGCAGCAATTAGCGCTCGGTTTCAGTGCTAGCGCTGCTCTCCCTGGAAAGCCTGACAGATGGTAGGAGTGAAAGCTTTCCCAGCACTTTCCCCAGTATATTTTGCTGCCAAGTAATTATTACTTTGCTGATTTCTCCAGTGCCTTTTTCACGTGGCACTTACACATTTTGTAACTTGCTAAACACCCAGGACTAGACTTAACTGCGATGTGGTGTGGCCACATGAGTAGGAATGAGACTCGACTCTTCTCTTCCATGGAAGAAAATAAAAGCAATAACTGTTTTAAAGTTCTCATGAGCTGGCACATATTATCTGGAGAGATAGATTTGCCTGTTTCTCATTTAGGAATCTTTTTTTAGAAAGAAGGAACTAGATGGAAATTATCACTGGATAATTTTTTTTTTGCTTGAAAATCAGAACCACTGCTGTTTTTTTTCCAAGCCAAAGTAGTAATTATTTTATACTTTTATATTGAAAATATATTTTTAATAAATCCTCAGAAACAAGCAGCAAAAGGTGCTTTCTCTGTGTTGGATTCCCAAGTAATTAGCTATGCCTTGGTCTTCCTTGTTTAGAAAAGTGTTCTTGCTGAAGTGTTGTATTTAATAACTCATTATACATTTTTTGCTTCCAAAGGATCTGGAAGACAACTTTTCTTGATGTATATTTATTTATGAAAGTAGGTTATTTGTAATTAATATTGCTGCTTTCTTTCAGAAACCTCTGTGACAGCAAGGCTTCTGTGTTGTTCATTTCCTCTCTGGGCAAAAACTTCCATTTGGTCTCCTAGATAAGAAGTTTGTCTAAGAAAGATTCCAGCAGTTGTCCTGGGCTGCTTCAGTAATTCTGGCTATGTCTAGGAGTTGAATTTTTTGGAATACACTTCTTCTATAGAGTAGCTTTGGGCTTTAATGGGTAAAAGCTGTTTTTTGAACACAAACTGAGACAAGTTTCAAGCCAAAGGGAAAAAACTTGACCTCCCTGTTGTAGCTATCGCTGTGGAATAGAAACCTGGGACTTTGCCATGAGACAGGAGGGACTGTGACAGTCCAGTGGAGCTGTGCCTGGCAGCCTGGGCTGAACGTGCTCTCTCACACCAACCTCCATCTCAGGTTATCCCAACGTGCTTGCAGTCTGTAGGAAGTGCCTGTGGAGTTCAGGTGCAGAGTGTGGTTACTACTGAAGCAGATGGGGACTGATCTCTCCTGTCAGCAGCACCACAGTGCAAAGTGTTGACAAGGTCACCCACAGTGCCTTTGTATTCTAAAAACATAACTGAAAAAACCAAACCTGCTGGGCTGTTAGTTTTTTAAGCATCAGTCTTGGTTCAGAAGCAGCAAACAGCTTTCCATTTGGTGTTTTCACAAGTCCTGGCATACAGAGGCCAAACTGGATTTTCTCAGTTCTGCCATTACATGTTTCAGATATATTCTATTCCTGATGTAAATCTGATGGTGAGGATTGTAACTACAGACTCACAGGTGCTCATTCATGGAGCACTGGAGGTGTTGCTTTAGTCAAGGCAATAAGGAAGCAGCATTCCAAAACACAAAATCTTGGTAGTAGGCACAAAATGTATTTTCCCATCCTTTACTGAACTTTACCCGTTCTGTCTTGGGGAAACAGGCCCCTAAAATCCCCCACTAAAGGAAGAAAACCTCACTTGGTATTCACACTAGAGCAACTGATTGAAAGGGTGTGGTCAGGTGTAAAAATTTTACTTCTGTCTGTAAATTTTGTATTTAAAAGTTAGATGGTTCTGACTGGAAGTCCAGAAAATCAATTTTCCAAGTTTATTTTGTAAAATTCCTTGCTGTTCTGGATAAGTAGCTGAATTTGTCTTTGATTTGTGGATCTTTTACAAAGTGACTGAGAAGTGTGGGGTTTTCTTGTTGTTTAAGAGATACAGAATTAGAAGTTAGTGGGAAAAGGTTATTTTTAGCTTTCTCAAGCTGGTAGGCTCTGAGCTAATGGCGCTGTTATTACAGCTAATTTTCCGACTATTTTCTGCACTTTAAGCCCTGATATCAAGTATGTTTTTCTCATTTTCTACCTGTGGAAATGGTCATGAAAGTTACACCTTGGGTACTTTTGTCGCTGTGTACCCAGGCAGTAACCAGACACAGACATGTGGATCTAAACATTGAGTGCACTTAAAATTTTTTTATCCCTTATTTATACTAACGGTGTTAGGCATTTACCTCAATCATTTTAAACATTGGTTATTGTATATCACTTATTTGGGTATAAAATACTTTCATGAAATAAAATATACTCAGTTGTTGCAGATTATTTGTTATCTAGAGGCCTAAAATATACTTATTGATTGAAACATAATATCTTCTAACTTCAGAAGCCATCTTGGGTCATAGGTATGTATTGGGCTATGCTTGGGGGAGTGGGGGACACAATTACTTGATTGTACTTTTCTATATGCTTTTAAAACATACTAGAAACCCTCCTCCTCTAAAACAAAGACCTTGAAACCAACAGGAGGGTGATTTCTTTGCAGGAGGAATAAGAGGAGCTGAGCAAAGAGTCACTCTGCCTGTCTTCCAGAATTTTGGTGCTTGTCTTTTGGGGTTTTTTCCCCATTAATTTTTTTCCTTTCTTTTCCAAAATAATGGGGGTGGGAGGAGGCTACTGAGCAAAGCCACCTGCAGAGTGAAGTGTACCTGAACAGCGTTGAGGTAAGGGTGAGGCAGACCATGACACGATAACCACGGTGTGGGCTTCAGACTCGAAGGAATAAATAACCCAGGATCATGTTCTTAAATCTTTTTTTTTTTTTTCCTTCAGCATCTGGTTATTAATTATGGCTGTCATCAAACATTGCCCGGGCCTCTGCTAAAACACCAGCTGGATTCTGTAGTTCAATCTAAATAAAAAGAATACAAATCAGTTATGCAGTGTAATTGAAGAAGCTTAAGGTTTTATAGATCTTGATTACTTGAGCATTATTGGAGAGTCTCCCACATATCAGGACTTCAGCTCATACTGCAGCCTTTCAATTATTGTTTTAGAAACAAGTACACTCCCCTAATTTTGTTAGTGTGTTGAATATCACTTCATCTCCTTGAAATGGCTCTGTGTGAGTGACTTTAACAAAACACTTTCTTGGGCAAAACTGGCTTTGATTTATAGCCTGTTGGGCCTCACCTGTAATTGTAATAAAGGGGGTGGTGGTGACAAAAGGTTTATGAAAACCTGAATTCAATTTTTCTCCTTACGTCTATTACTTCATATCTGTTATTTCGTATTGTGAGATAACAGATCTCTGCCTACTGAAAGCACAATAACAGCAGTGAAAGTTGATGCTTTGTTTTTGCTTATAGAGCAGAAGAGAACTGGGTCATCACTTGGTCTTCAGGGAGTTAAATAAACGGCCAGACTTGCACATCCTGCCTTAGTGTACCAGCAGTTCATCCCAGGCTGTTGGGTTGTTGAGGCTCTTCTCAGTGACCTTTGACAAACCACATTAGTAAATATTTTTAGCTACAGAAGTGTTGCTCCTTTTCACTCTTTTTGCAAAATAGAGATTGTTTTTCCCTGGTGGGTATTTGGGGTTTATTACTCTGCACTGCCGTGGATGTGCCTGGTACTTACAGGATTAAATGGCTTGTCAAAACTGCTGAAAGGGCCTTTGGCTGTAGAAAGCAGATTTGAAAAGATAGGGGCAACAAGATGTGAGCTTTGGAAGGCTGCATGTGCCTGGTGTCACTGGGAACAGCCTTGTCCCTGGGCCAGAGGAAGGTGGGTGGCTTTACCTGCCATGGGGCCATGCTATTGCCTGTGTTACTGGAGCACAGGGGTGAGCTGTGGTTCTCCAGGGTGGTTCTGCTTGGCTCTGAGTGAAGGGGAGCTTCCCCAGCCCATCCTGCACTGACCATTTTGTTTCACGTCTGTGGTTTGCAGACCATGAGAGCTCAAGCTGAGATTCTTAGGGCCAGCTCTCACTTGGAGTCACAGCTATTCACTGCTGATTCCCATTTCCTGTCTTCCTCCAAGGGCACGGAGCTGGAGACAGGCTCTCCTGTCCTCCAGGTCCTGTACCAAAGTGACGTGCAAGGACCCAGTGGCTGCCAGGCCCAGTGTGTCTTTGTGTCTCACCAAGTCTTTGGGATGGGGATAGGGCCTGGCTCTTCCTCTGCAGTGTGTGTCAGTCAAGGGAAAAGAGGAGCAGAGCATGTGGGCTCTAGGAAAGGGAAAAGAGGAGCAGAGGATGTGGGCTCTAGGGAAGGGAAAAGAGGAGCAGAGGATGTGGGCTCTAGGGAAGGGAAAAGAGCAGAGGATGGGGGCTCTAGGGAAGGGAAAAGAGGAGCAGAGGATGTGGGCTCTAGGACACCGTCTGCCCACCTTGGGCCCAGGTGGGAAGCTGCACACAGCCCTCTGCTCCCAGGGCTGCTGGGCACAGTGAGCCCTGACTCAGAGGAAAGAGCTGCTCTTGGCCCTGAAGCTGCTCAGGTCCCTGCAGGGTCTGCTCAGCCTCAGCAGTTGGGCTTGGTGAAATCATTTGGTCTTGACGCAAATCCCACTATTGTCTCTGCCTCTATTGTCCCCATTTCCTTTGTGCTGCATCAGGTCTCTGAGCAGTTCTGGTGCATGAGAACTGCATTTTTTCAGATGTGGGCAATTGGGAGGCTCCAGCAGAGGCTGCATGAGCTGTTAGTCCCTGTGGGGCCATTTAGGACACTGCTGGCCAAAAGACTCTGAGCACACACCCCATGGGGGAAATGTCTTGAGGAGTGAAATGCTACCTGGAGAGCTGACCTGAGCACTGAGGAATGCAAACACCAAAATTTCCAAGCAATTACCTCTGGGAGTGGATACTGAGTAGGGGCTGGAGCGTTGTCTCTGCCAAAGTCAACCAGAACTCCACACTTTGGTATATCTGCTACCCAGATGCCTTCTAACAGCTGTCCCTTATCTGGGTAGAAGTATTTCCCTGGGCCGTGCTTCTTTCCATCTTTCCAACCTCCTTCGTACCGATTTCCATTTGCTGCAATTAAATACATGAACAGACCTTGAAATTTGCACCATTTCGTTAAGGGGTTACAAATGAAATCAATCAACAGAGCAAACCAGCAGAGAAGACCATGTGTTTGGCTCCTCTTAGTAATTTCAAGGTGGCCGTGGCACCGTGTCTCATTGTGATTTTGCAGTGCTCCATTTGCTGTGCCACAGAGGGAGAAAATGCTGAAGAAGGAGCCCACACTTGCCCACTTGGAACCAGGACTCTGCTCACCTGCTTTGTTCTTCTCACAGTGATATTCATTTTTTGCTGACACAAGGAGCCAGTGTGGTCAGGGTAAGGGACTGGTCCCTGAGTCACTCTTCACAACATGAAAAATTACAGGACACAAGTTTCAGATTTGTCACTGCAACAAATCACTCAGGATCTCTGGCTTGAAGAGGTTTGCTTGTCTGGGCAAGGAACAGAGCACTGATTGCTGTCCAGTCAAAATAATCTTGATTTCAAAGAATACTTCTAGTTAAGTTTTTCCTCAATGAATTACGGGGTGAGAATTGCTGTGAGAGTCTGAATGGCTCAGGCAGTCAGTTACAGACTGTTTTTCCAGCTGTACTGCTTCACTTGGCATTTTTCTGCAAGTTGAGAGAGGCTTTTTTGGGCTCTCTGCTGCTCTCCAGGAATCCACCCATCCATCACTAACAGGGAAGCAGAGCTGCAGGGGGGAGAGAGCAGCCTCATCCATGGATGCTGGTTGAGAAGGGGCATCATACCCATGGTGACACTGGGGCTGGGATATATCCAGACCACCCTGCTGTCACTAGGAGAGTCCTCTGCTCACCCCGGTTCCTACATACAGCGTTTCTAAGCCCAAACCCATGGGGATTTCTGACCACGTTAGTGGAAATACCTTTGAGTCTCAGCTGAACTCTGCCATTCTTCATCACAAGAAGTGATTGAAATACCAGGGCACCCCACACAGTGCTGCAGAGATAGCTGGGGCCTGCCAGATGCTGTAAGGGAAGATGGAAAAACCAAAAACGCTTCTGGAGAACGTGGCTGCTGGGGTGCTCAGGCAGGGTCTGGTTTACAGACTGGAGCTGTGGCGATGGTTATCTGCAGCTTTGATCTGGTTTTGTGCTTGTCTTCAACACCAACCTGCTCTGCCCACCAAAATCACAGCCCTGGCTGCAAGGAGGGGGCAGCAAACGCCCTGACTGCACTGTGGTGCCCAGCTGCTCCCATCTGCTCTCCTCCCAGAGTACCCGAGGCTGTGTTGCTCACAACCGCGATCCCTGTGGATGTGAAGTGCTCTGGTACAAAGCTGTTGGGGAGTGGATGTAGCAGAGGTGGCGGATCAGCGCGGTGCTCTCAGCCAAGCTCACCCTCACTGGGCACGCTGCCACTACAAGCAATTTAATCTTGAGCTGCAGCTCATCGTGACCTCCACTGAAGAACTCCTTTTCTTTCACATGGCAAAGCTGCCGGCACGTGGGCGCACTTCCAGCAGCTGAGCTGAATGCATTAAGCTTGTGGGTATGAAATAATTGCTCTGGCTAATTTTAACCAACAGGAATCCAGCTAACAATCAGCTGCAGGCTAGGCTGGAGGCAACTGGGCTCTGAAATGGTGCATCAGCCACAGCTCAGCCTGCAGGGGCTGTTAGTTTATAACTAACAGGGCCTTTGACAGGAGCGCAGCAGATCAGTGGAAGATTCCCCTGGAAGCGGGTGCTGATTTCATGCAGATGAGCCATCGGTCCAAAGCGACTTTACAGTCAGCAGAGAGAGCACACTCATGCATGTGGTGTGCAGAGAAGGTCATGCTCATTCCTCCCAGCTGCTTTGCTTAGCTAATTACTAGCCTTGAGATCACTTTCAAGCAAAAAAATAGAATAGATGAATAATAATACGGAGATAATATTTCTTCAGATGTTCTTGGAATGCTATGCCTGGTATTGCAGAGATTCTTGGGATTCTTGGCTTTGGGGGAAAATGTGTTAAACACCAAGGAAGAAAAGGGGGAAAAATTTAAATTTGTGTATTCATGTTGAGGTTGGCCCTAACATTCCCAATCCATGATGTGCTTGGTGTTATTTATGGAAGAGGATTGTGTACTAATGAAACCCCTGTGTTCACTCAACATGAGCCACTGTCGGAAGTAGACAGGGGATGGAGTGAACTCAAAAAGAAAACTGTTGTTGGTTTTTTTCCTGTGCTGGAAACTGGACTCTTCTTTGGTATGCAGAGCTAGAAAGCCTGTCTGGCAAAGTGCCTGGCTTGAAAAGAGAGATTTGCTCTTCTCTGACCCAACAGTATATTATCTCTAACCCGAACCATCCCAGTCATTTAAATGTAAATCACAGCAAAACTAAGCTTTCATGCGTGTGGGCCCATGGGCTTGAGCAGTGCAATGCCGGCCCTTGCTCAGCCTGTGCTGCCTCCAGCTCCAGACCAGGAGCGGAGGGATGACACGGAGCGGCCGCAGCCCTGCTGCAAGGCTGCAGTGTAGCACCCAGAAATCTGGATGGCGGAGACACCCGGAGAGCAGCACGACACCGAACAGCTTGGCGGGGGCAGGGTGAGGACGGTCGGTACTTACGGAGCCGCAGCACGCCCTGCCCGTTGGGCTGATCCGTCAGCCACTCTCCCTCGTAGACGGAGCCGTCCTTGTAGTACATCTTTCCCCAGCCGCTCCGCAAGCCGTTGCTCCACTCGCCCTCGTAGCGCTCCCCGTTGGGGTAAAAGAACACGCCCCGGCCCTGGACAGCAGCACAGAGATGGCTGGTTAGGAGCTGCTCTACTGAAAGGGGTCAGTGTTCAATTTTGGGACATCGCTTTGATAGAATATTCCTTTGTTTATTACTCTTACACATGGCTGCTTGCAGCCCAGCTCCATGGCTGTTCTCATGATGAAGGAAATGAGATGTGGTCGTATGGGATTTCTTTTTGGCAAACAGTTTTATTCCCTTGACAAAACCCTGGGTTTATATCTCAGTGTGTTATTATTGGCATGATTGCTGCTAATATTTAGCTAGAAGCGGGTTTTACAAGTATATAAACCTGCCTGGGGATAGGCAGCATTAAAGGATGTGTCTCTCAACACGAGGATTTCACGTCTTTCAACCCTGATGACATTTCCAGCTCAGTGTGTCCCAGGCTAGGCAACTCCACCCCTTGTTTGTCTTGGGTGTATGTTTGCCATTAAGAGAAGTCCAGAGGTACCCCCTGTGCCAGGGAGTGATACCAATAAGGAATATTTCCATATCACTAACACATTTTCCCATAGGAATAAAGTGTTCTTCTTTCTCTGAAAAAATAATAAAACCAGTTCTGGAAACAACTGATTTTTCTGAGTATTGATTTTATTAAACTGCATGGATGTAAGGGAGAAACTTTTTTAGAAGAAAACCCAACCCTAGTGATATTTGGATGTCATTATAAATCTTTCACCAAAGCTCAATTATGCAAAATATAACCTTAAAGAACAGGAAAGGAAGCTCCTCCCAAGAGACAGGAGCCATGGAGCCACATGCCCATTAGAAGCATTGGTGGAGATGAGTTTAATTTAAGAGCAGACACAAAGACAAACACAAGGTTTCCATTGGCAGGTCCAAAAACGTTCCTACAAGGATTTTGCACATTACATTGCAGTCACTTCTACCAGATGATTTTGTCATTATGTTCCTTTTAGAAAAAAACAGTGATTTATGTGACAGGCTTAATTTCCAAAAGAACTGAAGTTATTTGCCTATTATGCTGTAAAACTCCCAGAAGAAGGTGCATTTTCTGGCAGTGCTTATAATACAGGTTCCTCTGACTTGTTCAAGGATAAGAGGAATGAAAGCAATGGGTGGGGAGGATTAAGAGACAGGATGTGAAATCTCCCATCATCCTTGGCAGAGCTGCAGATGAGTCTGAGCAGTAACCACTGCTCTGTGGCAGCCGGTGGGAGCTTGAGGCTGTAGCCTGGTAACCAGCAGATGGGTGGGGATGACTCCCTCTCCAGGAAGGAGATGGCACTCCCATAAAAATCTTGGATTTTTACTCTTGACCATTCAATTCACCCTCAGTATTGGGAAAATTAGTATTTTCAGTAATCTTTTGCACATGTGCACCCAACTCTTCCCCATGTTTTGGGTCCCAGTGCCTCACTGCTGGCAGAAAATCTCACTTACACCTCTTCGGTCATTTTCCCACCAGCCTGTGTACACCCTCCTGTATTCCTTGGTTACTGGGTCAGGAATGCTGTATGAGCCATAACCATCCCGCTTCCCAAACTTCCAGTCACCGCTGTAAATGGCTCCTGTGCTTTTCCATATCTGGGTGCCTTTGCCTGTTTAACAAACGAGAGGAATGACAGGGAGACCGTCATGGTTAGGAGAAGGATGCACAGGACTGCCCTTCCTGCTCCATCCCAGGCAGAGCAGCACTCCCTGCACCAAGTCAGGCTTATGTCTGGGATTCAGTTTAGCTTCCCAAGCCAGAACCATCGTTAATCTTGATCAGGGGCTTCCTGTGTGGCCTCTGCTGAATGCACTGAAATCTTTCCAAACCTCAGTTTACTGCTTGTAAACAAGTCTGTCCTGCTACGGCTGCTCCGGGTTTGGACAGGGTCTCCTTCCCCTGCTCTGTCCCCCGCAGCCCCTGCCACATCTTGGGAATAAATTAAGATTCCTGGAGCCAAGTCAGGAGCTGAGAGAGCTCCAGGGACTGTGCAGCCAGGGCACATCCCAGTGCATGGAGTTGACTGCAGTTTGCTGTATTTGGAAAGGATTTTTAAACATCTGTAATAGAGATATTTTGGGTAATCGCCCCAGAGTGCAAGCAAAAGCTTTTCAAGTTACCTACTAAAAATGTTTCTGCATTTTTGCATTACATATATCAAATATATATATATGTATGTATATGTGTGTGTACATATAGTCATACATGAATGAATGCTCTTCCAGGAGAATATACAGCATATAGAACCACTGATCGCTCTCTGCCCCTAGGAATCTCTGCCTCTAAGTTGCTACTTTTTCTCAAAATTATCTATCTTACCATGTTTCAAGTTGTCCAGCCATTCTCCGGTATACTGATCCCCATTTACAGCATAAATTGTGTGTCTTAATCCACATTTCTGGGCTTTCCTGTCCCATTCATAAAAAAGAGGGTCTCTAACCCTGGGGTACTTTACAACAGGCATATTGTTGGTATCTGGAGAAGAAAACAAATTATTATCAGCAATAAATTAGAAATTACTAAGGCAGGTAGAGGCAGAACAGTATTTGTGAGCCATGCACAGAGATACAACGAACAGGAGGCAATTAAAGATACTGAAGTACAAACCAGCACTAGGTGAAAATGGGCTCATAGCATAGCCTGGCCTGTTAGGAGATGTTAAATAAATCTCAGCAGGTCAGGTTTGTGGTGGGCATTGATCTCTGCACCTGCCAGAGATCTTGAGGAGTGCAGGGAAAGGCATCTCCTCCATACAGCTGATGGAATGGGTCAGGGAGTTGTCCAGTGTCCCTGAGGCCCACTCGGAGCTGGGACACTTCATACCCCCAGCAGTAATGCAGCTCAGGCTCCTTTACTGTTAAAAATACCAGTCCTCCAGCTGCCTTATTAAAAGGGGCTGAAACCAGTGTTTCCCTCCCCCAGGAGGCTGTGGACTTGCCCAGGGCAGGCCAAGTGCTCACCAGCCCATCAAGCTGCCGAGGAGGTGACTTTGGAGGTGACTTCCAAGGTGATGTGGGTTCAAAGCAGGAACAGCAGGCAGGGGATGATGGGCACGGTGGGGGTGATTCGGGTGTCGGAGGCCTGGAGGGAAATGGTCAGTGCAAGGGAAGAGGAGGGAAAAGGAGATGTTTTGCCTCATAAAGGCAGAGGACAATGGTGGAGTGCAGCACGGCGGCGATTTCTGAGCACTGCCAATGGAACCGCTGTTCAGCACAGCGGGAATTCGGCACAGACTCGGAGGTGAGAGCAGTCTCCTATAAACCGTAAACAAAAGCCAAAAGGTGGCTGTAGAAACAAAAGCAAGTTTCTATGAACGCCGTTAAGATCCAGAGCTCAGCTGGAGCCCGGCGGGGTGGGATGCTCTCTGATTTTGTCTCCTGGGCTCCCCCTTCTGTCCTGATCCGCTGGACTGAGCCATATCGAGTGATTTTGCTGCGTCTTTCCCTTCTCGTCAGAGCAAAGCTCTGGTTCCTACTATGCTGCGGGTGCCGGGGAGCCCGGCAGGGGAGAAAACCTGAATCTTTGGAGGAGAGGGAAAAAGAAAGGTGCTGTAGGCCCTTGCTAGGAAATAAAAGCTAGAAGTTTTAACTAAGAAAATACTGTTAGAGTTCATCCTCATTTCTCCATTTTCCAGCTGTGGGAAATGGTCATTCAACAGTTATTTGGGAAGATAGCTTTGCTAAATAAAAGTACTTATGTGTCCAGAATGAGTCTTGGTTAGAGGACACCGAAGACAGGATCTGTCCCTCGGTATGAAGGAGTCACGGCCCACCACAGAGGATGTTTTTCCAGCAATGCAAACACAGGATACACTACAACTGCTGAGTTTCTCCTTCACTTTCGGGTGCTGCAGCTCCTGGAGAAGGAGGTCTTGCCAATATTTGCCAAGGGCTGGTGTTTTTCAGGACACTGTGCCACACACTGCTGGCTTGAGCCTGTCCTGCCCTTGCTGGGGAAGCAGAAGAGCCGAGCTACAGCAACCTGAACCCAACCTGGCACTGGCTATGACCTCTGAGCAGCTCATGCCTGTGACAAGAAGTCTCTTCACTACCCCTGCCAGATGGGAGCATCGCTTTCCCAACATCACATCCCACCACTTCTTTAACTCAAAGCTTAGGATTTACAAACCCCAGGGAGGATTCCCAGCTGCGGGGGCAGTCCCATCTGCTCGCCATGTCCTGCGAGGCACAGCCCGCGCAGAGTACCCGGGGTAATGCAGGAGCCGCCTTTATTTGCTGAATCCCCTTCTAAATTTACGTCAGCGATGCCAGGTTTGCGTAAGTGATAATGCAGTCGGTATTCGCCTGCCGGGATGTTTTCAGCCGCCCACTACCGGGGCGCGGGGAGGCTGGCAGCGGGAGGCGGGCGGCGCAGAGCCGTTCCGGCTGCAGCTCTCGGTGCGGAGGGCGAGACGCTGCTGCTCCCGTGCGCCTCTGCCGCGGCGCTTGGCGATGAGGCTCGAACAGACCCCCGCGTCCTCCTCCAGACGCTGCTCTGCGACTTTTGTCGGGTCTCTGGTAAAACGCAGCCTAAGTTTGCACGGCCCTACAGGAAGCCCATTTTTTCCGTCTCTTTGCAGAACTTCAGAGCAATGCGACGTAGCTACTTTTTTTCATCTTACATCTTGACTTAACGAAGAGCAAGGAGGGAAACACACCTGGCTGCAGAGAAGCGGCTGCTGACTGTCCCTGGCAGCGCCCTGGCTGGCACCGCACCCCCGCGCACCCCGCCTGACTGTGCCCCGGCCCCGAGGATGCCCCGGCTGAGCCCAGCGCTTGCCGTGACCCAGCAGCACGGCACTGCCCTGCAGCGGGGGCCCTTTGCCAGCACCCACCGGCGCAGCGGAGTCACCCCCATCCCGGCCCGGCCCCCAGAGCGCTGTCTGCGAGCGGAACGCTCAGGGCGCCGCTTGCCGCCCCTCCCCAGCGGGAGCCGGGCAAGAGGGCAGCGGGGCGAGCGGCCGACGGGGAAAGCCCACGAGCTCGGTTTGCAAAGCACCCTGGAGCGTGGCCGCCGCTCTCCTGCCGCCCCCGATGCCGAGGGCCGAACCGCGGACACCGACCTGTGCTGGCAGCGGCTCGGTGCTGCCCGCGGCGGCGGGGTCGCCATAGCAACGTGCCAAACTCCAGCGCTAAGGGCCACGGGAGCGGCCCCGGGCAGGGAGGGATGTGCTGGGACACGGCACCGCGCTCTGGTCCCCTCGCCGGGCACTGGGGATGGAGCCGGAGCCACTGGGCACACCCAGAGCTACCTGCCCTGAGCTCGGGATGTCCCAGCAGAGCATAAAGTGCTAATAAGCAACGAGTGTTTCACCTCCGGGTGGTTTTTCATACGCCCAGCAGCAGAACGCTGGAAATGAAAGCACTGATTACAGCACCGATGAGTAACAAATAAATCAGCCTTGCAAATGTCAGGAGAAATAGGAGAAAGCCCCTGAAAATGAACATCAGCGGTCTTAAAGGAGAAATCTGAATAAACCTGACACTAATTCCCTCATCCATTACATTTCTTCCACAGCCATGGTGAGCAGGGATTGCCACTCTGGCCTTGTGGGTGTCTGTAATCATCTTCCCTAATGGGTAATTGACTGTGCACATTTCTAGTATCAAACCAAAGCTCTTATATGACTCCCATGAGCCAAATGCATTTGATTCTCATCCTTTTACCACATTTTTTGTGCACGACTCTGCAGGCTGTATAGTAGAAAATGTTGAAGCAGGTGGGAAATCTTGTGATGAAACAAAGCAGCTGCCTCTGTAAAGATGAGATACAGCTCAGTCTTCCCTGGCGGGTGTTCCTTTGCCATCTTTGGTATCTGTAGCATTGAACGTGGCTTAAATGTTGTGTCCATGCTCGGATAGGACTGAGAATGGATTTATTCCAAGCATGAGAGTGACTAAAGGCAAATATTCCATTTCCCACGACATGTGTGAGGGCCATGGAGCCAAAGGAGACAATGCCACTGCCTGAGAAATCAGGTGAAGGAAAATGAAGTGGAGGGAAGGAAGAGGTGCTCCACAGACAACATGTGAGTCTGGAAATGATGGAGGGAGATCTGCACCAATGGAAAATACACACATGGAATTTCTTGTGTTGGATTGGATGAACTGGGAAGATGGCAGCTGCTAGCAAGCATTTCCAAGGATGTAGGAGAGGTAGAACTTAAAGACTCCTCTAAGCAGGAAAAAAACCTGAGAGAAAACCATGGAAGCTGACCAAGTTAGGAAATACTTATACAAGAGAAAATGTCTCCTGTTATTAAAAATGAGATGAAGATATTTAGGAAAGATTTATTCACAGTCACTCATGTTAATGCGTTCTGGTTTGGGGCAGAGCCTAGGAATTACTGAAGACAATAATTTCTGTGTTTCAGCATGGCCAGTTGTAAGGGCTGGAGTGAGGACAGAGGTTTGGGGAGGAAATCAAGAAACCCGTAAGGGAAAAGAAAAAATGCTTATTGCAGCCCAAAATCTACAGCCTGAAATTACAACCAGAAATAGCCCTCTCTGAAAAAGTATTAACTGTTTTTATTATTTCAGCCCCTATATTGCACTGCACTTAACTGAGAGATTGGCAATTAAAATAATTAGCTAATTCAGACCATTTCACTTGTTTATTTTTAAAGAGCACAGGCTGCCTGAGGTTTTTGAACTGCAAGTCCAAATTATGCCACACCTAGCCACAGCTTCTGCTAACCAGAAGTTACATACAAATTTGAAAATCAATATACATTTGAAAACAATAAAAACTTTTAAAGACTTGAAATATTTTAGCAACAAATTAAAATGCACAAACTGGGATCAAAAACTGCCTCTGCAAAAACCTCTGTATCTGGATATGACGGAGGGTGCTGCCTCCATTTCTGGGTCGCTTATTTTAAATTCTCTGTGTGTTTGTTATTTTACTTCCGTGGTCCCAGAGTGGGTTATCAGCACCCTCACAGACCCTCCTGCCCCTCCAGGGAGGCTTCACAGAGACATTTATCTAGGAAGAGGCAGTGTGTGATTCCTATCTACAGTTTTCTTAGCCCAGGCATAAACATTTGAATCATACTTAATTATTTTGTCACTTGATAATATCATTCTGTACCTTTTTGTATTACCAGGGTACAGAGTGGGAAAATGTAAGCATATTCTTCTTAGAAAAAAAGACAAAATTAGACCAGCTTGAAGAGAAGGTGGTGATATTTGAAGTTTTATCAGAAAGTTCTTTTAACTTACTCAACTGAAATTTTACTCAGAAAATGTCATTCCATTTTGAGAGAAGGAACCCCCTTAGCAAGTAGGAAGTGGGGATAATTTTTTTTAAGAGTGTCAGATATATCTAGAATATATAATTCAGTCAAAGGGTGAGATATAAACCCAAACTGACCCAGAAATGTCCTAACCAAGCTCTCTTTCTCTCCCAAGAGCAGTTGTTTCCAGGTACATCGAGGCCACTATGAAAAGTAGGGTCAAAAACTCAAGTTACGATGCACTAGGAAGAGAATTTGGGTTTTCCTTGACACAATTCCCCTTGTTCCAGCCTTGTCAGCCAAAATTTGGCCCCAAATACCCTTCTTGGTTGTTTTGGTTTCTTTTTCTTGTTTCACTCTGACAGGCATTGGCCACTGACACCAAGGAACAACAGCAAAACCTTCACCAGGCAGTGCCAGGGCTTCAGTTCTGCTGCTGTTTGGACTGCTGCTGCTTTAGCTGCCTGGCAGTTGATTAAACCTTACATTTATTAAGACTGAAAGGAAGCTTTTAAATCTGTCCATGTAAATTACGCTGTAACTCAGCCCATTATTCTGCCAACACAGTTCATTGCAATGAACTCCACTTCCAGGCTGGACACACTGAAGAGCAAACCAAGCCTTGGGAGTTTGTGCATGGAAACCTGCCCAGAAACACCTTTCTGCAGCAAGGTCCTGTGACATACGATGCACTTTCATTTTTTTTCACTTTTAAGAGCAGGATTTTTTTAAAAAAATAAATATAGCCCAAGGCCCTCAATATTCTACGTCTGAAACCAATCATTTTCACACTGAAAGGAGACAGCTGCTCCAAGCTGAGTTTGCTCTCACCAAGCTTGGGGAATCACCCAAGTGAAATGTCCAAACCAACTGAAAACTGTCAGAATCAATAAATTAAATTTATTCTGGGAACTTCGTAGAATAAATAGAGAAAAAGCATTTAGGGAAACATATGTTGGAATTCTTTAAAGGTGAAGAGTGTGACAACAACATACTGTGGAAGTGGGATGCTCAGATGTGTGTTTTATTGCTGCTATGTTCAAAAGAAAAGCCAGGGAAGAGGTGGGAGGGTCTTGGATTCCAACCAAGCCTGTGTTGGTGAGCTGAAGGAGCTTCCCCACTGCTCTGCTCTAAAAAATTGTCATTAGCAGGATTTAGGAGGGATTGAAGTGGAAGGTTTGGGGCATAAACTTCACCTGGTTGACTCTGGCTTAAGAGGCAGCCTTGTGGGAAAGCATTTAAAATTCTTCCCTCCTTTTTGCTGGGAGCAGCTCTCTCAAGATAAGAACCATGTTGGTTTTACATCAAAACAACCTAAAGTTAAGCCCCTGGGTTATCTGGAATGTTCAGGCACTTAGATAGTCATGCAAACTGAAAGGTTGAAGTCCTGGAAGCTGACACCAGATACCCTCTCCCCATGAGTTCCTGTTGCTACAGATTTACAGCTCACAGTCTCTGCTTAACTACCTGCAACAAGGTAGAGGTTTAAAGGTAAAGTTATGATGTTAATTACTGAAGTCACCCAAAGCTGAGAATTATTTACTGCAACCATGGAGTGCCTTGCAAGACTCTTAATATTGCAGGAGGCAGATAAATTTGGCCATACTTGAGCTAATGCCTCACTTCGAGTCCTTAATTTATTCCTTAATTGAGGGATAAATCCAGATGAACACAAGATGAATCAGCAGTATCAATCTCCAGCTGAATCACATGCCAAGTATTTTATTTATCACGGCTTACTATCACCTGATGTTAGAATAGGGACTCATCTACATTTACATTTTGTCCTTTCCTGTTTGCTGTGCTGGAAAGAATCTGTATTTCTAGGACAGGGGAAAAGCATCAAAGGAAACAGGCTCAATTATCTTAAGAGGAAAGAATGAATGGAATTTGCATTCAGGAATAGTCCGGAGGGTGAAGGAAAGGAGCTCACATGTGACTGTCCATATATATAACTATGTGAACTCAAACAAAATCTAACACCTGGAGAACAAACAGTCACAATTTCACTGTGATCCTTAACTTGATTTATTAACTCAATTTCTTAGACACGTTTTCTGGCAGTGAAAGGTTGGTGAGTTGGGGATTAATTAAGGTAAAGGCAAACCAGAGATTTCATGTTTGTAGATTTGCTGTGCAATGGCCTTAGGTGATCTCTGGCAGCAGAAAACACCCATTAAAACTTGCAAGATACGTAGAAAAATTATAACAAAATATTAAAATTCAGTGAAAGGCACCATTCCTTATGTGCTGCCACAAGTGAAAGACGGGTGAGGTGTGGGAACCCTGAGCATCAGCTGCACAGAGCCCTGCTCCCCATCCAGGGCTGAGGGGATCACTGTTATCTCGGCTTGCTCTGGTTTTATTCACAAAGATGTGATTGAAATAATGAGATTATACAAACAGCAACAGCCTCCCAGGAGGTGGAGAGAGCTTACAGGTAATTCTGAAGTATTTCGTAATGGTGCAATGTTAAATAATGCAAAACCAGCTCTAAGGCCAGCCGTGCTACACTCACATTGTTCATGCTTAATTAAATGTTTTTGTGGTTTCTGTTGGAAAGAAAATGCAGATCTCTTGAATGAATATTAATTGGCATGGCTTAGTTAAAAAGTTGAAAGAAATCTTTGGAAATAATCCTTATGCACAGCCACAACATGCATGAGAATTGCTCCTCGTCAAGAGGTGTAGGAGAGAGGTAGGAAAGTTTGGGATTAATGTCTGGTGATCCCTTGGTGTTCTGGGAGAGCTCTGGGGCCAGCACAGCAGGGCTCTGAGTGGGAAATGCACGACATTTCCTGCCTTTGTATGAGAAACACCAACCACGGCCCTGACAAAATGTCATCAGCCTGCAGAATCACAGCCCGGGGCAAATATTCATGACAGATATTAAGAGTTTCTTTCTGCTCTTTTGAGGCTTATAGATCAGCTTCGAAAGGAATACTTTTAAGGGTTATTGGCAATTTATGACGTCTTCTAGAAGCACCTTTTCCTGAATGTTAGGACCACCACAAGCACTCCTACAAATGTTGAAGTGTTTTTACTTTCTGGATTCTCCCAGGTCTGCCAGGAGGGTGTCAGCACCCCAGCCTCCCCTCAAGAGCAAGGGGTAAGATGCAGCTACATCTTAGGATGACTCTATGACAAACTGAGCTGACAGAGAAGTGCAAAGGTGGAGGGAGTGTTTTCATGTGGGAAGGAAAAATAACTTTGCTGGCAGGGAGTATTCCAACCTTGTGGTGAACTGGAAAGTTTCGGCACATATCCAGCGCGGAATTAACGCTCCGATCTGAGATGTGATCCTTCTTCTTCCACAGTCTGTAATCCAAAATCCAGGCCTCCTGTAACATAAAGTCCTGTTACACAGGATTGTGGACAAATGCTAGAATCCAGGAAAAATTCAATACAGACATAACAAATTCCTGTGACATTTCTATTATTTTGATTAGTTTATTATTCTGCTTCAGGATTATTGTTTGATCTCTGGACAACCATGGCCTCACTGGAGAAGCAGGAGGGACAATGCAACATCCCTGGGGTTGGTGGTTCTTAAACCAGCAGAAATCCCAAGCCACTGCAAGTTCAGAGCAGGTTTCTGTGGAAACTGAGTGTAGAAGATAATCGATGGCATTTCAGGTGTCCACCCACAAATGTATGAAAAAATATGCAAAAAGGGCAAACAGTGTGAATATAGACCTAGAGAAGGACCAGGGACAGCAAGAACACTGAGGAGTTTCTCTACATCCAACGTTTTTGGTCATTTACATCAAATTCAAGGAGACGGGATCCTACACACACTCCTCATGAAAAGACAGCATTGCATCTGTGTTTTCACTTTGGCTTCACTCCTCCCCTTCCCTTCCCTTCCCTCCCTTCTTCCTTGTACTTTTTTCTCTAAATTGCTTCCTTCCCCTTCCCTTTTTCTTCCTCTTTGCCAATTTCTACCCTTTCACAAGAAACCCACAGGATGTGGTGCCAACATTTACAACTCTTCACACCCTGCCCCAGAACATCGGGCCCTGCTCACAACTGGCCAGTCCAGCTGCTGAGTGGGTAATTATTGTAAAACTAAAGAGATCAGGAATCCTCTCGTCATCTTCTCTGATACTAAGGACCTGTGACCAAGCTCCAGGCAGCTGCAGGGCTGAGCTGCCTCAGGTTCAGCCACCAGGTCCCTCTGAGGGCGCTGGCCCTGTGCCGTGGAGGGTTTTATCTCCACTCTCAGCCCCGTGTGTGACAAACCACCCTTAAAGGACAGGAAAACCACACCACGGAGCCCTTCAGGTGCTGCCACAACACGAGGGGGCTCAGGAGAGGTGCAGGGCCTCCAGGAGGTGACCGGGACAGAGCAGGTGACAGCAGCTGAGGGGAGCCCTGGCCTGAGGAGAGCACAGGCCTGAGGGGGGCCCGCGCCTGAGGGGGTCCATCACGGGAGGGGATCCGGGGCCTGCTGGGGACCCTCACCTGAGGGGATCCCGCACCTGAAGGGAGCCTTGACCTGAGGGGACTCTCTGGCCTGAGGGGATCTGTGGCCTGAGTGGAACGTCTGGCCTGAGGGGATGTGTGGCCTGGGGGGAGCACAGAGCCGAGCGTTCCCTCACCTGAGGGCTCCCTCCCCTGAGGCGGGGCGGGGCGGGGCGGCGGGTGGCGCGCGCCGC
>VZTG01006969.1:763351-784713 GCA_013397845.1 Melanocharis versteri | reverse complement strand
TCTCCCCAACCCCGGCAGGAGCGGGACCGGGGTCCCCACCGCCGGCCGCATCCCCGGGGCCGCTCCGGGAGCAGCCGGAGGTGCGGGCGGGCTCCGGGGCGGCCAGGCGTGCTCGATGCCCTCGCTGCGGCCGCGGGGTGCCCGCTCGGAGCGCAGCGGCGCGGGGGTGAGCATCCCTGCACGGCGCCCACGAGCAGCCCGAGCCCCGCTGCCCCGGGCACGTGCTGCGAACGCGTGGGACAGCCCGGACCGAGCCGCGGCCGTGCCCCGGGTCCCTCTGAGGATGCACCGAGGAGGTGCGGTGCCGCGGTTGCCGCTGCTGGAACAAGGATGGAAAAAGGGGACGCGGTGTGGTTGTGCACCCACGGCGTGGTGCGAAGAGCAGTGCGGGCAGCGCCTGTCCCGCCAGCATCTCCTGGCGGAGTTTGATTTCCCGTGGTGGGATACGAGGGGTCCGAGTGCTGTTTTTCCATCTTGCAAAAGCGCATTGAGGGACAGAAAGACCTCGGAGCAGGGGCCAAGAGCTGTTCTACAAGATGCCTTTACCTCCAGAAACCTTCCCTTCCCTGCTTGTCATCAATGCTGCACCTATACACGTGCTTTTATTCTTAAAGCCGGTTTTAAAGCACGACCGGCTGTTCTCACTCTGGAGGCTGGTTTTGCCGCTTTTAGGCTGTTGAACGTGCATGCGAAAAAAAAACAAAAAAGTGTGATTTACAGATTTAGCTTGTTTCTTAATTAAAACTCAGTTCAGGTTGTATTCCTGTTAGCAGAAGCAAGAGTTGGGTGCTGGGAGAGACCAATTGGCGTGGTTTTGTTGGTCACTTGTTTGCTGTGTGCACCTTCTCGACAAGCTCGCTGCCTGAGTCTGACCTAAACCACAGCAAATGTCAGTGACTTGTCCCTGCCTAAGTTTTCCCACCTGTAAAAGGAAGGTAGGAACACTTTTCAGTGGGGTGGCAGCTGCTGGTGGTCAGGGTGTCACTGACCAGGGATTAGTGCTGTAGAGGTGTGCTCAGCAAAACCAAAGTGATCCTGGAACGGCAAGAGCTGCAGTGCCTGTACGCGGTTAGTTTGGTTATTGAGGTCTTTAAATCAGTTACTGGAGCTTGTTTTGGATTGTTCCTGTAAATAAAGAACAGCTACCAGCTGGGTCCTAGCAAGGAGGAGGGCAAAGATTTGGTTTGTGTGGTTCCACCACCATGTTTATGCTCTGGGAAGAGCAGTGGGAATTTGCTGTGGTTGTTGGTAGGTGAAGCAGCCCTGTAACCCACGCTGTCTCTTGGCACTTACTCTGCAAACTCTGTTTTCCAACTTACTACAGGTCTCACAATTGACCCAGAGGTCGTTGCTTGGTGCCTGGGGAGCCCTTCCTGAGACCTCCCTCACGGGGAAGGGGGTGAAATCCTTGCAAAGGGTGGAAAAGCAGAGCCCAGGTATCCCCGAGTGCAGGGAGGGTTGAGAGCAGAGGCTCCTCTCGATGGGTTTGCAGTTGGTGAACGTGTCCTAATTATGGCTGAGCGCTAATTGGGGGCTTCAGGGGACCAATGAGCTGTGATGAAGTGGTTCCTGTCAAGGAGCATCTGAGGCCACAGGCAGGGACATCGGTTCAGCTCTTTAAACCAGAATATGGGGCAGTAGGTTGCTTGAATAGCCATGGGGTTGGGATGGCAGTGGTGGCCAGGAGGTGCCTAAACCCCCAGCTGTGGATTTGTGTCTGGGTTTGTGTCTTTCCCCTCCCTTCCCTCCCCACTCTGTTAGGTCCTCATCTTTTTTTCTCCCAGATTTAATCTGGCTGTGAAATTGGAGTGCCTGCTCTGTGATTTAGCCACCATTTGATGGGCATGAATCAGGATCAAATGGAGGATTAGGGGATTCAGGGATTAGGGGCTTCATTGCAGGGTGGGATGGGAATGAGGAGCTCCTGAGCAGGAAAGCTCATTCGAAAGAAGAAATGAGATGAGTGTAGAGGATGCTTTTCCTCTTGCAGGAATTTCATCAGTGTCCATTTAAGCCCTGGTGTATCTGTGCTGGTTTGGCATCTCCCCTTCCTTGCTTGCTAAAGGGGTGCCTGTTGTATCCCAAAAAACCAGGATTTTTCTTGTTTCCCTCCGAGGTGAGGACCAAATGCCATGAATAACCTAGCAGGGCTCTTCCTACCAACCATCTCCTCTTCTCCTGCAGGAAACACACAAAGTTTACAGGCAGAAACTGGAAGAAGTCACCAGCTTGCAGACAGCCTGCAGCAGCTCCATACACCGGCAGAAGAAGACACTGAGGGATCTGAAGCACAGCCTGCAACGGTAACAGGAGACCTGGAGGGTGGAGGGGGCGGGGATGGGACATTTCTCCTTCCCAAAGGGCTGAAATGCTTGGATTTCTAGCACTTTTAATAGACAATCTATGCTGCAGTGCTAAAGTTGTTCCATATTACAGCCAAGTAGAATGTTCATAACTGTGTGAGAGAGGGAGTCCTGTGAATAAAGAAGTTTAAGGGAGCTGGTGTGGGTTTCCTCCTTGCAGTGTGTGCTGTACATTGCAGGACTGTGCAGCTCCTGGCTGTGCCAGGTGAGCAATGCTTTGCTCTGTAAACTGCACTGGAAGAGCAACATCAGTCCTTGAACCTGAAGGTGTAACTTGCTCCTGAGTGGATTTACAGGAGGGAACTGTCTCTGGCTGCTTGGCTGATCCCCAGGAGCCACGGGCTGAATTCCTTGTGTGCAGGCTGGAGTACAGCACCTCTGACACCACAGGCTGCTGGCTCTGCTGCTCACTGCTCTCTGGTTAACATTAACTACTAACACCACAGTTTGTCTGTGTCCTGTTACATCCTGAAATACTTCATACCTGAAGAGCTGCAGCCTCTGCAAGGGCAGTGCCTGAAACCACGCACAAAGTTCCCAGGGTGGAGGGAGTTCCTTCAAAGAAAGCACGATATTCCCACGCGATCCTGTCACTGAGCTGATGAAAAGAGAAACTGATTTATAAACCAGCTGGTTGGAGTAACCTACAGCGGCAGTGAAATAAAGCTGTGATAAGCCAAATGGTGCTGCAGAAATACAGGAGCAAAGCGCATCACCTCACACAGCCAGCTTTGTAACAGCATGGGTTTTATGACAACATTATTTCCCTTCAAATAAAAAGGAGGTGAAAACATGAACAGGAATATCTTGTTTCTGTGTTCTTGCAGGTGCAAGCCCAGAGCGAGTCCTGAGGAGTTTGCTCTCATTCAGGAGATCAGCAGCCAGATCAAGGAGAGGCAGAATGCCTTCTTTGACATGGAAGCCTACCTGCCCAAGAGGAACGGGTACGTGCTCCGCCGAGGAGGCTCGTGCTCTCCAGGAATTTTGGATTTTTAAATGTTCACAACGCTTTGTTCCCGAAGGAAAAGGTGCATGTTGAAGAAAGAAAGACATGTAAAACTGGATTAGTCATAAATCTCTTGCTGAGCTGCTGTGTCAGTTGTACACAGAATTCATTAGCTGTGAGTGGATGTAAATGTGTGTGGGCAGTGCAGGTTTTCTGTTAAAATGACAGTAACCTGCACTGGCAAGGGATTGTGCAGTTCACTGTTCACATTGATGTTTTCCTGGGCTAATTTTTTTGAGGGCTGAATCAAGACAAGACTTTTCTCTTTTTTTTTTTTTCATAATATTTTTAACCAACTTTAAATTTATGCTTTTCTTCAAGCGGGGTTGCTAGGACAGAGTTATGTCAGTTGTCAAGGGCTGTGTGATACTGCAGCCTCTCAGAAGTTTCTATCAGAAACTTTTCTTCCAAATCCTCCCTGTGATGTTCGAGTTTGGACAATGCACACCACATATATTGCCCTTAGACTGTAGTGCAAAAAAGAGACCAGGAAAATAAACTTTTTCAATAACTTCCTGGAAATGCTGACCAATATTTCCATGTTTAAAGCCTCTTCTGTGGTCTTTCCCTCCAGTTTGCCTTAATTAAAAACCTCCAGCAAACGTGGCTTTGGCACAGCTGCTGTCTCATCACTTCCATCTAGATCATCATGTGGTGCTCAAATAAAACAACTTACTTGGGTGTATGTGCTCTTGGCTTTTGTCTTCCAGCTTGTACTTAAATCTGGTGCTGGGAAACGTGAATGTCACTCTCCTGAGCAACCAAGCAAAGTGAGTGAGTGTTTCCACATGTGTGAATTGGGTTTCTCTGGGGCCAGCTGTGGGTGTGGACTGAAGCCCAGAGAGGGGAATGGGTTTCTCTTAGACCTGATAAGTGAAATGTGGAGGGTGGGCAGTTGGACTATGGCATGGGGATAAGCTAACATCTTACATAGCTCCAATTGATTCCTTCCATCACTCGCTTTTAAGCCCAGCTCAGCCTGTGGCCTTAATTGTGAAAGTGTTGGGAGTTTTTTTGTGATGAGAAATGGTACTGTGACTTCTAGGCATACACTGTTCCAGAAAATGGAGATGTAGATATATATATGTATTTTTTTAAATCTTGTCATGCCAACCCAGAAACCAGCTCTGATGGACTTAAGCCATTGTGTTGCAGCTGAGACAGACCCTCCCTGCAGGCAGAACACTGCCTTCCACCACTGTCCGCTGCTTTTCTAAGTCTTTCAGCAAAATCTCTGTCTCTGGGCTTGGCATTTGGGTTTGTATCTGGTTTGGAGAAGGTGAAGCCACATTCCAGTCTAACATCTGTTTGCGTCCATAAACAGCACCTGTTTCCTTCCAGGTTTGCCTACAAGGACGAGTATGAGAAGTTCAAACTTTATCTGACAATAATCTTGTTACTTGGGGCTGTTGCCTGCAGGTTTTTTCTCCACTACAGGTGAGCTGCATTTTTATTTCTTATCAGGTATTTTGCATAAAATTGTGCTGGGTTTGAATTATCTTATGTCCTGTTAAGGACAGTGAGACAGCTCAGGTGGTGTTTAGGCTTTGAGCAATTGGGCAGCAGGGCACCTGCACCTTTTCAACTCTGGCAGGAGCTCTATTTTAGCTAATTGTTTTTCCTTTCTAAAAGACTCTTTTGTAACTGAGAAAGTCCAACATCATGTTTCCTCATGATGCTAAAAATTGATGATATTGTTATTCTGGCATCATGCTATCCTTGGGAACAAACAGTTGGTTTTGCTTGTGGGTCGTCCCAGGCAGGGACCACAACACTGTGCTGCAGCTCTGGGGTAACAAAAGCAACAAAAGAAAATTTGTGTAGAATAATCAGACCTGAAACATTATCTCTAGGTTGTGATAAAGAGTGTGAACACCAGCAAGCTCCCACTATTCAGTTTTGCTTAAAAACCAGGAAGGTGTTGGAGCCAAGCACTTCCACTGTGGCCTCTGTGTGTGTGGGTGAATGCAGGATCATCCCAGGAACAATGCTGCCCTGTACAGAGGCTGCCCCAAGTCCCCTTGGCTTCAGGAGTTTGCAAATGGCAAAATAAAGTTTTGGTGTTTTGTTTTGTTTTTTTGCCACAGAGCATAATGCTCTTCCATTCTTTTAGTTGATTGGATTTGTATAGATCTCATGGAATCTCCTCATTGAATTAGCCTGGGAAGGCCTCTCTAAATTGGATCATCCGCTGCTTCCATGGTGCTTTCTCTCCTTCAGCAGCACTTAATGCCATCCCTGCATACCTGCTTATCAGCTCAGGATCTGCAGTGTTGGATCAGGGGAGAAAAGCCCCGGGAGCCTGGCAGTGCTGCATGTGGGTTAGAGATGTTCAGGATGGGGCTTTGTGTCCTTAGCCTCACTTGGGCAAGTTTTCATTTACCCAGGAGGAAGAAGGAAAAACAGGGATTTTTAACATGCGTCTTTATAATTAACAAGATGGTTTTTTACTCTGTATTTTTTCTGTTTAACAGGGTGACAGATGAAGTGTTTAACTTTCTGTTGGTGTGGTATTACTGCACGCTGACGATACGGGAAAGCATTCTCATTAGCAATGGCTCAAGGTACAGTGCCACCTGCAAAAACCATGGAAAGCATGAAGTGTCCTTAAAAGAAAACCAGGCAACAAAAAGGGATTCAGCTTGGCACTGAAGCCCTGCAAATACGAGATGCTGGTGCCTCTCTGCAGAGTCTCTTGTCTCTCTCCTTCCTGGTCACTTCCAAGGGCACGTGTGGCCACCTGAGGTTTGGGGAGAGAGAAGTTGCAGTTCTTAAGAGTCCTTAAGTTCTTGGTCCAAGGTGTTGGCTGTTTTTGGTAGCTGTGGGTTAGTTTTAGATGTGGTCTGAGGTGTGTGTGCTGCTGTGTTAGAGGTTACTTCTCTTTGGTTGGAAATGCCACAGCATCCCTTGTGCTTGATTTGGGCCATCTATTTTGTTCCCATTTTTGGGATTATTTTTTGCCTGTAAGGCTGGACTTCAATGCTGAAATCCATGTTTCTTGTCTAACTGCCATGTTTTTTTCTGCTCAGGATCAAAGGCTGGTGGGTGTCTCATCACTACGTTTCCACGTTCCTGTCTGGAGTGATGTTAACATGGTGAGTCTGCTCTTGCCTGCTCGAGGTGTTTCAAGCCTGTTTCATGGTGTTTATATCATCTAAGCATTTAAATCCAGTGTGACCACAAAGCTGTGGCCACAGGACACATGGCAGAGTGTCAGCCTTAATATTTGTTTGATGTTACAGATGTTTTCAGTGATAAATACAACACTGCAAGTTTGTATTTACATTGCTGGTTAAAAAAAAAAAAAAGAAGGAAACAAACCCCGTGGCTGTAGTTGGGCTGGTGATAGCAAAATCTCTGCAAGTCTCCCAGTTTCTGTCTCTGTAACTAAGGAAACAAGCAGCACTTTGCTATAGAGGAAGGACACCACAAAATGAATGTTTGGTGCCTTTACTGAGCCTTGATTACAGAGTTTAAAGCTAAAAACGCAAGTTACCCCCTTGCAGTGGGTGGTGGTGTTGGTCAGACAGCCCACGATGCACCCCACGTACAACCTGTCTCAACTTGGGCATGAACTGATGAGTTAATTATTAAAAATTGTTTTAAAACAATGAAAGCTTCTACTCCTGAGTCTGTAAGGGGCTGACAGTGGCTGGAGCAGAAGGTCCCTTGCCCTCCATCTATCCTGAGCTGCCCTCAGGATAAGCAGCACAACCGCCCCCTGCTCAGATTCCCGGTGCAGATGATGCTGAATGGCTTTGCTGCCTGGAGAAAACTGTGATAATGGATAAGAGGGGACAGCATTCATCCTGGTTAGAGAGGGGAAACCTAATCAATGAGAGCATTTCCTGTGTGGCTGTAGCACCTCTCTGGGCTCCCAGTGAGTGGGATGGGCTGGGCACCAGCTGCTGGTTCGTTTGCTAATGGGATCAGGCCTGGTGGTGAAGGGGAAGGGCACTGCGCTGGATGCTTTTAGCAAACTAATGGACCTCCCCTGTGTTTTGCTTCCAGGCCAGATGGACTCATGTATCAGATGTTTCGCAGTCAATTTTTAGCATTTTCAATATTTCAGAGTGAGTATATTTTGCCTTGCTAATTCAGAGTATAAAGTCATTTTGTGTCGTACGTGCTCAGAAGAAAACACTTTTGTTTGCTAAATACTTGAATATTAAACTGTAGGAATATAAAGACAGAGTACGAATATGCAATCCACAAATATAAGGAATAATTAAATTCTATTGGATTAAACATTATTAAAGTAGTTTGATACTTACCATGCTTCTGAATAACCAATGTAGTGATGTTTTATCTCTCCTTCTCCAGGCTGTGTTCAGTTCTTACAGTATTACTACCAAAGGGGCTGCCTCTATAGGCTCCGGGCTTTGGGGGAGAGAAACCACTTGGACCTTACAGTAGGTGAGGTTTCCTGTTCTACTTTCTTTGCACTGTTTTTGCATAGGTTTTGGATGCAGTGACAGGGAGGCTGTGTGCCCTCCCATTGCAGAGCTGCCCCCTGCCCAGCTGCCTGTGTCCCAAGGCAGGAAGGCTTTTATCCCCCTCCTCGGGTCCTGTGTGTCAGGAGCAGAGGAATCTGATCTTTGTCAGCATTTGAGGAGACTGAGATGGAGGTTTTAGTCATCCCCATCTTCATGCTCCTCCAACTACCACAGTTTCAAGAGAATATTTTTACCTGACAGGAATGGCCCTTACGGGGTAGTCTGAGTGGGGAAGAGCTGCAGGTCCAGTCCTGGCTCTGCCATGCTCATGCTCTGCCTCTTCTGTCAACCTTTTCCAGAAGGATTTCAGTCCTGGATGTGGCGGGGGCTAACGTTTCTCCTTCCCTTCTTGTTCTTCGGGCATGTAAGTTGGGTGATCCCCTCCTCCCTCTGCAGCACGGTGTCTACTGCTGCACCACACCGAGGTGCTTTGGATCACACGCACCCATGACAAATGTTTCCAAGGTTTAATTCTTTTTGCTCATAATTAAATTGCCTTTTTCTTTTCCCCTTTGCAGTTCTGGCAGCTATACAATGCAATCACGCTTTTCAGATTGTCAAGGCACAAGGAATGCAAAGAATGGCAGGTGTGTGTTGGCTCTGCTCAGAGGAAGCACAGAGCAGGGCAGAGGGGGTGCTTGACCACATCCTGAAAGATATTTGGGCATCTGACTCCATTTAGATGTCTCAAGATAATGCAGCACAGAGCCTGTTCTGTCTCTGGTAGAGTCCAGCAGTGCTGAATATAATCCATGCTGTAATATTACAAGGTAATAAATGCTGCTTCCTCTCCCCTCTCAGGTTTTTGTGTTGGCTTTCACGTTCCTGCTGCTCTTCCTCGGGAACTTCCTCACTACTCTCAAGGTGGTGCACACTAAACTCCAGAAGAACAAAGACAAGGTGAAGAAGCTGTGACTCCCCCTGCTCCCAGCGTGCATCCATCCCTCTGCCCCCAGCAGGGCTGGGTTTGGGACAGATCCTGGTTTGGCTCAACCCCAGCCAGGCGATGGACGGGCTCGGAAGGACTCGCCTGTCCCCATGTTTGGTGAAGGACTCTGCCAGCACAGACTCAGTATTAATGCAAGCATGGCTCTCCAGTCACACTCCTGCTATTTATGTATATTTAATATAAAACGTATTTGCTTCTGGGGTTTTTGTTCTGTATATAGATCAGCATGCACCTGCCTGGCGACGCGCCAGCGTTGGGGAAAATGTGGGATCTACTGTAATTCCAATTCTGGAATGATACCTGACACTTTCCAGTTTTATTATTTAAATTCTGGGTATTGAATTTATTGAGGTTTATGAACACTCCGGGTGGATCAGTAATACAGAGCGAATGCTGTTTTTCGAGGCATTTGTTTAAGGCATATTTTCAGTGGCAATACTAACCTGTGCGTACTGTGAAAGGAAAATGCTCATCTTTGTACCATACTGCTGCTATATACACTTCTAAAAAGCTATTTAAAGAGGAGAAATTCCTCCTTTGGAAACAAAGTCATGCAAGCAAAAGCAGTTTTTAAATGGCAGGGAAGTCTGCTAGCCCTTTTCCAGGGAGACCAGGTCATCTGTCCAGGCCTGAAAGGACCTAAAATAAACTATTCAATATGCAGCTGCCTCAGCCCCTTTTTAGTAACTAACACATGGCCCTTGGGTTGGTTTTTGAGGCACGGTTCTGGAAAGGGGAGGACAGGCTCAGCTCAAATATTAAATGCTTTCTTCAGATGCTGAACTTGTACCAATAATGAAGAGAATGGAAATGCTGGGTCAAGGGGATGGCAGGGGACAAACACTGACTGCCACCCTGCTGAAGTCCTTGTGCTGCTGGAATTTACACTTACTCATTGGAACACTCTTTTTTGGGTGCTGTAACTTCTGTACCTCCTCAGGCAGCTGCAGCACTGAGCTGCCTTAGGCCGTGTCTTTCCTGACAGTGAAGGCTCCTTTTGAGCCAGCCCAAAGCCCAAACTGGGCACATCCTCTGGCAGTGGGATTTGAAAACAGTGCCCTCATCCCCAGAGTGTGCTCATGAGGGGACAGATAATGCACCACAGGCTTGAGACGGATTCATCAATTCTGTTGCTGCAAACTAGCAAAATTACCTTTGCCGTGTCACTGTCCTGTGGGCATGAACAATAAACTGCAATTTGCATATTTTCAACAGTTTTCACACCAGTTGGGCTGTATGTTGCTGTCTTTCGCACACCCTGTGAGGTGGTTTTTTTTTTTTACTCCTTGAACTCTCAGTTTATGAGATGTAAATTGTTTTCTGTTGAGAGCAATGCTGGAACCTGGTTCTGCAAGGGTGAGTAACGTGAGTTCTGCAGCCTGAGAAACTCAGATTAAAAAAAGCCAGAGATTTCCACTGTGGAGCTGATGGTGAATGGGTCACTTCCTGAACACTGGTTTCAGTTTCGTGCTAGGTGAGGTGAGGGGTGGTTGTGTTTCTTTTACTGACAAGTGGAGAAAGGCCTGCACAATTCTTCAAGATTTTTCTATAGTCAAGGATGTGCACAAACTTCCAATTAATTTAATTTTCCGTTTTAGGCTTGTAGATATTCACAAACCTTAATTAAATCAAAACAAGTTAGTTAGGAGAAAAACAAAAAGGAAAAAAAAAGATTTTTCAAGGGTCAGGATTTGTTTACCCTGCATGTAAAACAATAATGATGGCGTGCTCTAAAATAGCTTTTCACCAGCTGGTCACGTATTGTTTGCCTTGCACAGAAAGCTTTCAGCAACACCTGTACTGCAGGAACCTCATTTCCCCTCACAGGTTTGGTTTATGATGACTACAAACTAGGGATTGCTCCAACAATCTGAGATCTTGGTGAGGGGATGTGCAAAAGAACCAGGAGATATGAGGCACATGTGCCAGGCTGTGCAGTGGGAGCACCCCTGATCCTCAGACAGACAGCTGACACCTTCATCACAAAAGGGAAAATTTTAATTTATACCGGTAGAGGTGATTTCACGAGCGAATGAATATTTCCTCCAGTGTGCACCACGATTTGCATCTGTCTTGTATTAAATAAGCTGTAAATGTTTATCGTAAGACTGACTTAACATTACATCTAGTAGCTGCTTGGAGTGCTTCTAAATTTGAGTGCTGTGAATTAACTATTTCCCATGATACTCCATTATTTAATTGGAGCAACTGACGTATTTCCATTGATAAATGCCACTTCCCATTCCAGCAGCAGGCCTTGAAGAACTGTGAGGTGCAGCTCTGCAGAGCTGGTCCAGGCGGGTGGTGGATGTTCCATCTGCACTCCGGGGGCAGCTTGAGGCCAACTCGTGCCATTGCCACCAAAATTAACTTGAAAATGTTAAGACAAAACTTTTTCTGTCTCTTCAAAGGTGCCTGATAAGCTGCTTTAACATTGCTTCTGAAAGACGTGGGTTTTCTGCTGGAAAAAGGCAGTAAATTGTAGCTCTAGTGTGCCACAATTATTTTGCAGAGGGGAAAAAACCCCAACACGAAGTTATATAGTAGCAGTTGCTGTTCACTGCAGTTTAAATAGTGAGTTGTTCACACTTAGAAGCAAAAGCCAGATCTGTGAAGGCACATAGCATCAGTTAACTGTGATAAACATCTTTGAAAACTTTGTGAGAACAGTGTAACGAAAGTGCAAACATACTAAAAATAATTAAAATTTTAAAATAAAAATTATCCTGGGAATACAAACGTGTAAAAAAAAAAGGTTTTTAAAGTTAAACTGTTTATAAAATCTGAATCACTTGGCTCTCGTGCAGTCCAGATCATAACACTGAGCACACTTTCCGTTTCCCGTGGCTCTTGGCTTTCTTCATGGCACTCAGTGCAATGGTTGTGGCTTCTTTAAAAACATTTTCTATGTTCTCACGGCATTTTGCTGAGCATTCCAGGTAAATTTCTGCATTAATCTCCTTGCAAGCTGCCTCACCCTGGAAAGAACAAAAAGGTAAGAAAATATGTAAGTTTGGTGGGTGAGAGAAGGAAGGTGAGTTGGGAAAAAAGGAATTATTTATACATCTTTGCAATTATGAGGAAAGAAGCTGCCTCTGAGTGCAGTGCTAGAGTGTGAGTGGCACTGGTAATAAACTGAAGCACTGTAAATAAACTTGGGGTTTTTCCACTATGCTGAACCAAAGCCTGGCCTAAGAGTTCAGAGCATTAGAGACTCTTGAGATGCAGAGTCCTGATAGCACAAAAATATTCTCAGTATTGAATTTCTTCAAACTAAATGCTGAGGTAGGTACTTAAGTGAGGATAAGATGTCTACATGGGGGTATTTTTTTCAGGCCTGACCTTAACTATTCTGTGATGTCACCTTTAGTAATGAATGTCACATGCAAGAAGAGAATCTGCACTGATGCCTTGCCTTGTTTTGCTGGTGCACATGCAGAACCTTGACTTTTGCTTTGAAGCATCACAAGGGCTCAGCCAAAATCCTCATAAAAACAAACGGGTGCCTGCATTTCTCAGCCATGCAATGGGAACAGGCTTGAATCTAAAATATTTCCATGCAATGCTGGTTGTGTGAAATCACTACAGACAATGCACAGTGATTTCTTACTTGTGATCCTTTTATTGTCCCTGCAGAGCCAGCCCCCAGGTTTGAATGCTTGTGAGCCTCTTACTGTGAATTCCAGGTCTGCTAACCATGGCTCCCAGACTCTGCATTTATTCATTATAATCTCTGGGAGTGGGGTCACTTGAGCACTGGCTTTTATTGGGGAGTGTTTCTTCATGTTTAAGCAGTTTGTCTCCTTCCAGTTGTTTGCAAGCTGCAGTGGTGGCAGATATTGTTCAGATCCTCTGTGCCTGGCATGGGAAGCATCACATCGTGTGGCTCAAGGTGCCATCAGCTGTAAAAGACTGAGGTAGAGCATATTTCAGGGAGGAAAAACCACGTGGGAGGGCTCACATAGAAGACAAATTTTGTGTATCATGTGGGCCCTTGAGTTTGACTGCATGAGGCCTCAGCAGACTGGCCAAAAGTGTCTGTTTCTTGCCTGGAACCTCTCATGTGAGGATGATGAAGGGATTTATTCATGCTAACAAGGGACAATCTGTAACTGTTCACAGTGACAGGCTGGGACCTCATCTTGTGTGCAAGGGAGACAAACTAAAAGGCCCAGCATGGTTTCGTGGTGATGCAGTTGCAGTTTGTTTTCCTGCTGTTTAGAAGAAGTGGTGGTTCACTCAAGGTCGTTGTGCACAAGACCCTGTTCCCCGGACGTGTGTCTCAGCTTGAAAGCTGCTGTTCTTGCTCTGAGGTGAGAAGAGAAGGATGGCTTTGTAGTTTGAAAAATAGCAAGAGAAAAAGTGGAGGACCAGAGCAGAAAGGTCTTGTGTGACATGGGACAAGCTGTTCCATCACTGTTTCTCCTGTACCTAGGACAGCTATGCCCATGACATAGCACTACTTACAAATCTCACTGCTTCATAATAGTTAAAGATATTGATAATATGTGGTTTTCTTAAGATTACTCTAGAGACTTCAAAGAACAGTCTATCATGTCAGAGAAACCTTGCAGATGTTCTTGCTATTGGCCTTGAAAGGTTTTATTTTTAAGTAGGATTTGCAAAACACATTTATTCCAGAACGGTCAGTGTATTTAATCCTGGAATGTGTTTCCTAGCATCTCCAGTCTTCATCACAGTGCTGATCAAAACACCAGTGATGGCTCCAATGTGGGCTAATAACAATTATGAAGGAAGTCCAGCAAACTTGTTAAGGCTTACAAACTTGTAACAGTAATAACCCAGCTGTGAAAGAAGAATGAGATGTAATGAGCATAGAAGGCACAGATAGTTGTGTCCTTTCAAACTGCTCATATTTCTCTTTACTTCAGCAATAAAAATGGGTGGCAATTTGGCCACTTCCAAAAAGAGCTTACAGAAACCTCTGTTAGTGCTGACTGTCAATAATTTCTTTATCTGGATCACCTAATTTTGGAGCGTCTGTGATGGTACTTGTGAGGAGCAATGCCATCATGTGCTTTATCTCCTGCCAAGAGGCCACCACTTTAGAAACACTGAAGTTTACCTGGTTGTAGGTGATGGGCTCCTGCTTGGCAGCCCTGAGCTTGCGCAGCTGCTCCTTGTCCTTCCGCAGGTCTGTCTTGCAGCCGATCAGCACGAGCGGGACACCCCGGCAGAAGTGATTCACTTCAGGATACCACTGGGGGTAGAAAAACAAAACTTTTACATCTGGCTTTTATTTCGTTGTTTGTTTCCTGAAATCAAAACAATACAGCCAAGCAGCACTCAATGTAAGCTGCCATTTCAGAGTTTTGGAGTTGTTAGTCTAGTGGGGCAGGGGGGGCAACATGCACTATTTACATCACAGAAATGTTTAAAAGTCCTACCCAAAGTCAGCTGCTTTATAAAAACATCATGGCATCTGTCTCTATGCCAAAATGTTTATTTACCATCTGTTTGAATTCTGAGGATCTCCTCTAAAGTCACATTTAAAACCAGAATTTGGACTCAGTCTTGCTTTGTTTTCCTGGTGCTGTGTCCAAGAACGTTTTGGAGTGTTACCGAAATCCCAGCACGGAGGAGTGGTTGCTCTCATCTCTCCCCTGCAGTGAAATACACATGTGATGGAAGTAGTCTTGACTCTAAGATGTGCAGTGTTGGTCGTGTGACATTGCTACAGATAAAGCAGTGATTTCACTGCTGGTGTTTGATCTTTTTAGTGAGAGTCAACCCCAGTTCTGAGCACTCAGGAGCCGTGGAGAGGTGAGCCCCAGGTCCAAGGTTTGTGACCTGCAGCTCAGCGCACCATGAGTGATCTGGGCACCTACACGCCCAGGGTACAGGACACTAAAAGCACCAGCATTCCTAATCTGACATCTTGTCATATATCAGGCAAATGCAATTCATTTAGGAGGCTGGAGTAATTAGAAAAGTCTCTTACCTTGGCTGCTACATTATCATAGCTGGTGGGGTTCATGACATCGTAACAAATTAACACGACATTGGTGTTCTGGTAAGAAAGTGGCCGTAGCCGATCGTAGTCCTCCTGCCCTGGAACACACAGGATAGTTTGGATGAAGAAATCTCTGTCCTGAACAAGCAGAATGATGGGCATATGTACAGACACATACTTGAGATCGAGAACAATGGTACTATAATTGCACAGACTGCAAGTTTTTCATACCGGTAAAATTCCTCCCCCTGAGCACAGGAGATTCCCCCTCACTGACAAGACTGATGGTTTGGAATACAGAACACATCCTTGGCAGGTTTTAATAAAAAGCCTGCTTTGTACACTTGCTAAGGACTTAAAAGCAGTTCTAAACACCAACTGCCAAGTTGCTGCTCAAAAGTAAAGTCATGGAGAGGAATCTGACAATTACTATTATTAGACATTTTCAATTTGACAGTGGCAGTCCCCAAAAACATTTGCACATGTGATGCTGTGAGGAGAAGAAACAATGTATTTGCTAGACAGGAATGCTGAAGTAGAAACCGTACTGGCAAACTTGCTTTTTGCAGCCTGGTGAGCCGAGAGGAAGCAGCGATTATGCACAGGATTGTACAAGCCATGCTGCAGCATGAGCCAGGCTTAACTGGCCTTTGAAGCAGGGCTCCCCAGCAGATCTAAGGGAATTCTGATGAATTCTGGAAAAGCAGGGGATTTGTAATACTGATTAGGGATATTCTAGCACGTGATGTGACAAGAGGAAGCTGATTTGCTTCAGACCTGTGCTCTTCCCCTTACAGTAATCACCATGCCAGGGTCTGAAGGTGTCTTGCTTTGAGAGATTAAGTTCAGGAAAGCAGTAATTCCCAGATACAGTTGGAAGCTCAGGAAAAAAACCAATCTTATTCATTTAATAAGGAAGAAAACATGATCCATGCAGTCAGTATAAGGTGTATTTGTCACCTGAATGCTGGAACCAGGTACGTGTCTGTGATGTACGGAATTTCCACGAGGAGAACTGGGAATGCTATTCCTTCCCCCTGTCATCATAATCCACACACAGACCAGAAACTGCCTTACAGGGAGGTTCCACATCTCAAATCTTCATGCTGATATTTCAAATGAAGGAATGCAGAAAATTTCAGTGTGCCCCAACCTTACAGCAACGATTCCTGCCCTGGCACCTGTCTCACTCCAGTCATGTACTCATCACATTTTTGTCTCCAGTCTGAAGAACTGCAGATACCAGAAGGCCAATAATACTACAATATTTTTCTTACTTCCTTAATTTAAATGATTGGTTGAGATACAGTTTATTCCAAGGCAATCCCTGCTGGATAAGCCATTACTCAGTTTGCCTGACATGTTCGTACAGTGGGAACCTTGGGTTTGGACCACTTTGTATTTGAGGTTCCGCAAGAGCCGTGTGCTCTGTGGGGAGGTGCAGAACAAAGAGGGATTGATCCCTCAAAGTTTAATCCAGAAATAATAGACAATTGACAAAATTATGCATGTTGTATAAACATTCAGAGCAAAGACTGTACTGCTTATCCCTTCTTATTCTCCCAATTCATCTACTTGTTTGCAACCGATTTACCATTTTGTTGCTGAGATAATCCCTTAAATGCATTAAACACGTCAGGTGCCAAACTTTTTTTTCCCTCCTAACTTCCCCTAGTGCTGTGTAAAGTTTTCCTTGTTCAAGTTCAGGCCTCTGAGTTTCTAATGACATAGCTTGTAAAATTAAAAGGTCCTCTGAGTTGTTGGCAATTTGCGAGGCAGACAGGGCTGTCCCATTGGGAGAAACTTGTTTGTTTCCTTGGAATCAGAACATACCTCTAAATTCACACTTTCCTGGATGGGATAACAGAAGAAGTGTCTTTAATTATGTGGCACAATACGTTGTATTGCAAGTCAAAAACCATAGATATGTGCTGGTGAACTGCTCCTTCAGCTTCAAATCCAGCTCTGCAGTTATGGGTTTTTAGGCAAACAATAAACGCATGAGAAAATGCTGCACAAAACACGGTTCTGTGTGTATTTGGGATGTTGGATACAGAGCACAGAGCAGGGTGGGGTGCAGAGAGCAGAGGGGGTAGGTGAGGTGGCAGTTGCTTAACCTGTGTAACAGTCGGGTGGTTGCAGCACTCATGGGGAAGGAGAAGGAAGCTGCTCTTTAGGAGCTCAGATGCAGCTCCTCAGCTGCTGAGGATGTAATGAGACCCAGATCAAGCTGTGTCTAAACATAGACATCCCCCTCTCTGAAAACAATCCCTTTCACCCCCTGTCCTCAAGTGCTGCTGGTGAAATGCAAGAAAGGGCCTGGGAGACTTTTTTTCTCCGTAAAGCTGCTCAGTCTGTGGTCAGAGCTAATTTGGCACAGATTTAGGTCTTTTACTAAAAGAGTTTAGAAAGGAGGAACAGGGGTGAACCTAAGCAGTAACTGAATGTCTCTGCAAAGCCCTGTGTGTGCTCCCTCAAACACAGGTAGCTGTTTTCTTTCCCAATTAACACAAAACGTGCTGTGCAAGAATTGGTTAAGTATCTGCCTACGTGTGAGCACATCTGTGACCCCTCTGTCTTCTTCCACTCATTGTACCATCAGAGACTTTGGGTTTTTCTAAAGAAAAAACTCCACCCAACCGAATTCACCCAAAATTTGCAAATTCTCTGCTGAGCTCCCAGTCCTGTATGCCTCTGGGAGATGCTGTGTAACCACATCACTGCAGTCAGGCCCTGTGGTGGGGAGGAGCTCTGGTGATGGTTGAGGGTGAACAGGAGAAGTGAAACCACAGGTCTCAGTCTCATGTGTGTCTTCACCCGTCTGCTCTTCCTCACCCCTTTGCGCATTCATCACCAAAGAAAAGCCAGCCTGGGAGCTGCTTGCCAGCTATGTTTTTTTACCATTCAGTTTAAAACAAATTGGGAAACAGACATTCTTGGCAGGAAAAAAACTAGTAGAAGAGGACACCTGGGGCAGGAGGGGCACACTTCAATTAAAAAGTTGGAGTTTTTGTCTTACTCAGGCATGACTTCCCTCTCAAAGTTATGAGAAATTATTCTTGCATTCACTGGCTTTTAAAATTTCTCTGAAGAACTCATGCTTCTGTCATCAGAGACCTGAAAAACCTCACTGGAGGCCCTGCATGTGCTTCCTGTCAGGCAGAGCAAGTGCCCACAATGATGAGGCATTACTTCCTCCCCAGCCCAGCACTGCTCTGCTCTCTGTTCTGAGAAACTCCTGCACCAGGAATTGAGCCTTGTGTCTGAACTGCACTAGAGCATCGACACTGCTCCCTTGACAAGGAAAAACCACAGAGTTCATTTACCTCTCAGTGCCTTTGCCTCTGTCGAGCACAGCTGGAAATGGAAACTTGGAAACTTTTAATTGAAAAAGCAGCTTCAAAGGCTGTTTGCAGACCAGACAAGAGACGTCACAAAGCTTTTACACATTGCTTATGTGTACCACCAATTTCCTGCAACAGCAACAAGTGTTTGATGAGGAAGACACAGTAGCACAGTACAAAAGTCTCACCAAAAATTCTTTTTCTGGTACATTTTAGACTAATCCATTACGTTCATTTGTTACCGAAATTCTCGTCAAGAAGAATATCTTTTGTATCTTGAAACATTTGATTCTTAAGCATTTTGTTTGTGTCATCCTTCCTCAGTAAGTAGGACAAGCTCAAAGGTTCAAGCTGCACAGGACTTGACAATATGAGGAATCCCTCCAACTTTAAACAGCCCACGGAGCTGAAAGTGTCCTTTACCTTTCCATGATGCTGAAGTACACCCGGCTCTACTTAGCAAGCAAGATCCTAAAAATACACAACTCTTGGTCCTAGTCTAACTCTTAAGGAACTCAACATCAGTTTTATATTATAAAAAACAGGATGGGATTAAAATGTGTGCTCAAGTGAGTCCTTCCTCTAGCAAAACTTCCGGTTACAGAAAGAGGATGAAAAGCTGCTTGAATTAGAGTTTGACACAGATATGTAACATATGTAAGCAGCTTTGAAACAGAACCAAAATTCAGGTTTTTCCCTCTCCCAGTCAAATGTTTTAACCCAGGTGACAAACTCCCTGCTTGCTTTCTTGCTGTGTCTAATGAAAAGCGAAAGAAATTTAACAGGGAGGGAGGAGACAAGTGTCAACAGCCTCAAGAAACTTGAAGCCTTGTGGCCATGATGCCGTTTTGGGAGATGAAAAACGTTAGGTTTCAAGGTTGCCAGATGAGAGATGGAAAGCAATTGCTCTTTCATGGCATCAGTGGCAGCTCCACTTCCCAAAGGGTCTCGCAAGACACAAAATACACCCCACTGTTCTTCAGTGGAGCAGTGCTTTAGTCCAAATCAGTTTTTAGAGCTGTGGACTCAATGTGGAAGGTACACACTGCCTGAGAGTTACATGCATGAACAGGGAAATTACAGAACACGGGGTAACGGTTTTAAACTATCAGAGGGTAGATTTGCACTAGATATAGAGGAGAATTTTTTCACAATGAGGTGCAGGCTGCCGAGAAGCTGTGGCTGCTCCATCCACAGAAACATTCAAGGTCAGGTTGGACAGGGCCCTGAGCAACCTGATCTAGTTAAAGATGTCCTTGTTCATGGCACAGGGGCTGGACTAGATGACCTTTAAAGGTCCTTTCCCACCCAAACTGTCCTGATTCTGTGATAAGCCACCAGCACTGGGCTCAGCGAGCGTCCCTGGGCTGCTGGTGGCTGCAGGTCTTGTGCAGAGCCGAAGTCTGGGACACAAGGAGCTGTGCACTCCTGCCAGGCTCAGGAGAGCTCAGTGCTGCAATGCTGGACCTGCCCAGCCTGCTGCCATCTCCAGATCCAGCCCATGCTCCTTAAAGCCTGGAAGAGACTCCAAAGGCAAATGCTGGAATGTGCAGCACAGGGGTTTTAAACGAGAGCTAGGAACTGTGTGACAGGCAAAAATTCCACACTGGCAATAGGCAAACATAAAAATGACGAGTGGAGTGGCAGGCTCTTGGTGCCAACACCCTGTATTAAGGAAATCCCTCTCTGGTTGCTCATACCAGATTCCAGCCCTTCTCTTTTCCTCTAAGACTCAGACCCAAACCCCTTGACATTCAGTAGAATGTATGTTATCCCAACTAACTGGACTTAGTAACACTGATACAAGAAGACACATTGGCAAATCGGGTGCTCAGGATCTTACTACACCATAGTAAAAATTAGCAGTGAAATTCACTTTTAGACTAAAAGCCTTTAAAATCATGTTTCCAGCTATCACGTGCAGTATACGAGAAGGTAAGTGTGTTTTACTACTATTAAAAACGACTAGACTGCATTCGGTTCTTATTTGTCTTGGTGTAAATTTGGAACAACTCCACAGGCTTGAACTGAAACAGATGATTTACGCTGGGCTGAAACCGAGCACGTGTCAATTTTAAGGTTCATTTAGGAACACAGCTGGATAACAGAGTCTGGTAACTTTGAGTGAAGTTGAACACAAACCATTTCACAAGTTCCTCAAATGAACCTGAACAACTATCAGCATTTTCAAATAACTTTTACTGCTACGGCCTTTTGATTTTGAACACAAACCAGCCTTTTTCTCCTTCCCTATTCAATCACACACGGCAGCAGATTAAAATATTTTCCTGGTTGACTGTATTATGTTGCATCTGGGAACTGGGTTTTAATACTTCCAGATATGTTTGCTATTTGATGCTTCTGAATTAATTGGGTGGTTAAGATAATGAATGAGTCGATGACCAGAACTGCCATTAGACAATGGATCCTTTTTTTTTCTGGAAGGCACATTGATGTGCAACAGGTAATGGTGGTTGGTTTGTTTGTACTTTAACTTTGCAGTCTTAACTGCAATGCTATGGTAAAACTATGCTGGTACAGAAGCAAGCTGAAAATCTGTCCATCTTTACAGTCGTCAAATATTGGTCTGGTTTAAGCTGACACAGAAAAATCTGCCGGAACAGAAATGGAGGTGCATTCACCGGAGCAGCATTTCACAGTAAAAAACACAGTTTCTGCTTATTTGCCTGAAGTTACGAAAGGCTGGGCCGGGTCTGGGCTCAGTCCCAGGCCAATGTCCCTGAGCGGTGCCATGGCGGGGGCCGCACAGGAGCTGCCCCTCTCAGCCCGGCGGGGATCGGGAAAGTGGAACCCCTTACCTGCGGTGTCATACAGGTTCAGGGTGACCTCCTTCTTCCCCACCGTCACACTCGTCGTGTACTTCTCAAAAACAGAGGGCGCGTATTGCTGCAAAGGGAGGAGAACGATCTCGATGATCTCAGAGGCCTTTTCCAACCTTAACGGGCCCTGTGATCGTGCGAAGCGGTGCTGGCGGGGCCCAAGCGCTGGGGCCGGCCCCGGCTGCGGCCCCCAGCCCCGCGCGGGTGGCAGCCCCTCACCTCGGGGAAGGAGCCCTTGGCGTACACCATCAGCAGCGACGTCTTCCCGCAGCCTCCGTCGCCCACGATCACCACGTTCACCTCCCTCCCGCACGACGGGGCGGCCGCGGGGCCGCGGGGCTGCTCCGCCGCGCCCTCGGGCACGGCCCCGTTGGCCGCCTCCATGGAGCG
>VZTG01006969.1:751614-763244 GCA_013397845.1 Melanocharis versteri | reverse complement strand
GGGAAGGCCCCTCAGCGCCGCGTCCCCTCAGAGCCGGGGCGCTGCTCCGCCCGCCCGCCCCGCCGGGCAGCCCTCGAGGCTCCGGGACCCTCGCGCCCCGTCGCCTTTGCCCTTCCACCCACGCACCCCATCCCCATTTATTTATTCCCGTTTGTTCCCACAGGGAGCCCTTCCAGGGCCGCGCTGGGTCCCTCCGGGTCGCGATCGCCGAGGGACCGCTCCGGTTCAAGGCCGATGTGCGGCCAGTCCCGAAGGCCGAGCGGTGCCAGGCACGGTGAGGGCAGGCAGAGACCCCCGAGGTACCCCCGCAAAGGCACCTTGGTGCTGGCCCTGCCAGCGACTCACTGCTTGTTTTCTACTGATTTATTGCTTGGGTGAGAACCGACAGCTCTGCTCATCATCTGCTCAGCACCCAAGGTGAGCTGCAATGAAAATATCTGGAATTTCACATTTTGATTGCAGAGATCTGGTGGCCCCAGGCTTCCACGTCTTATTTTTTGGTACCGTGGAACGCAGCGGATCACAACAGCTGGGTATGTGTGGCTCTGGAAGGGGATCACAACTGCTGGATTGTGTTTGGCTCCAATGCACAGGTCAGGGGAGTGACACTGGGTTTTGGACAGACCTGCTCAGGTGCAAATCTACCACACTTCAGCACAAAAAAAAAAAAAAGTGTTTCTTTCCTGGCAGGAATTAGTGGTGTGCTCTATCATAGGTAAACCCTGTTTGTTTTTAAGAAATCAAATTTCCTCTAATTTTTGTTTTAAATACCACTTGTGGGAATAGCAACAAACCCCTAAGGATGCACCTAATGCTCGCGTGTAGCAAGATTGTTTAATTCAACTAAGAAAAAAAACCCCAAACCACAATTCGAGCAGGGCTTTTCATTTTCCCCTGCGCGGTTGTGTCACTAGATGGCCTTCCAGACCCAATACAAACACCACTGCGCCCGGGCAAGGAGGATCCTGCTTTGTGCACAGGGCAAACAAAAAGCTGGAAAAGGATATTTCTGCAATAGAGAAGAAGAAGGACCTGTAATACCCAACAAAGTGTCATATAACTCAAATAGTAGTAATAAAAATTATACAATCAGCAGGTAGAGTTAGCAGTCTTCCTGTAACTGAATAATCCAGGGGTTTTTTTCAAGTCAATTATTGTTATAAAGGGGATTTTCAGGGGGATAAAAGTATTTTGTGGTTCATTATTAATTTGTGGTTTTTGCATTTTGTTTTTGGGGCTTTTTCCAAGTCTTGCAAAACAATTTTTACATTTCTCACAGCTTTGTCTCCTTGTACATTTTATACTGAAGGAAACTTTTAGATTTGTACACCTTTAGACTTGGGATGAAACAAAATGAGCAGATTATACATACAACTGTAAACACTCCAAAGACTGTTTTTAAGTAATAGATGTTCTACTTGTAACGAGTCAACTTAGAATGGATGAAATATAACATTTCAGTATCTCAGGTACTTAATTTTAATTAACAGCTATGCAGTGCTTCAGGCATGTCATTTGGGTTTGGGCAAAAGCTGAGCCTATTTTGCTGACTCCAAAAAAAAAAAAGCAAAATCTAAAATGGAATTGTGCCACTGATTTAAATGGAAGAAGATTCAACTCTCTATTAGTGAAATTCAAATCTAATCATTACTAATTGCAAGTGTCCTTCTCTAGTTCAGTCTTGGCTTGTATATTGATTTTGGCACAAGTTTTTTCATCAAAAGCTTACACATCTGCAGCTCAGGGGTCAGTGTGTGTGTGGAGATTCAATTCAGAGTGAGCACAACAAAACCAGGGCTTTAGTGGGGTGTGGAAAATATCCGTGCTCCAATCTTGGTGCCAATTTGTTGCTTCATGATCGCCAAGGAATAAATTAGGAAGGAGTGAAAGGTTAGAACACTGCTTATGAAAACTGCTGGGAGTTTATGATTTTTAAAAGATGCTTTAATACTCAGGATGGAATTGAAGGGTAATTCAGGTTAGTTATGAAAACACCCAAAAAAGACTCACAGATTAGGTTCGATATTGTTTGCACGCACCATCTGCTGCATATTCACATTGTTAGTTTATTTGGTAACACAAACTGGACAAGAATGGGGACCTGTTCTTCCTTATTGTCTTCAGAACTATGTTTTTGAAGTACACTTTGTTTTTTTCTTCCTAACACAGACCCCAGTTTACAAAGACTTCAACATAACGACAACTAGCCCCATTTATGTCCAAGGAAATATTCATAAACTTAGTTATGAAAGTGCATAACAAGACAGAGCCTTAAATATTTATTTTTTAACATTACCAAGTGACATTAATTATTTGTGTTTTCAGCTATGAATTCCCACTACAGCATGTACTGAGCAAGAGCAATGCCTTGAAAAATTTACAATAGGAAAGACAGACCCTAAGGAATGGGATTTACCAAGTAAGTCAAGTGAATCTCTGATAAATTTCAGATGTTGCACAAGGCAATTGTTTGTCATGTGCACACAGATTCCTAGTGAGGGAGAGTCTCTGCCCCACAGAATTTAGTATGGACAGGGCACAGAAGGAAGGGGGAATTATGATGTGGGTGAGCTGAACTGTCCCTGCACACAGCACGAAGTTCTGGTGACAGAATCAGTGTGAGAGGAGAAGCCTGTGACAAAGCAGGTGTATATTACCGAAGGTGATTCGTCCTGTTTACAGAACAAATGTACAAAATTGTTTTTCAGTTGTGCTTTTGCTCGCAGTGCCAACACTGCTCTGACCCTCACTAAACCCTCCACACAATTCCCAAAATCAAAGCTCCCCAGTGTCCTTGACTTTCAGCTGCTTCTCAGTCTCCATTTCTGCAGCGTTTCTCGCTGTTCCTCTCGCACATGCAGAGCTCAACCATCTGGTCCTCATGGCCTGATATTTTACACACATGCCCCCACCCCGAAAAATCCCTTGGGCCACATGATTCATCATCTATTCAAACCTTGCCATGTGCCTGGTTTTTTGTGTAGTAGCTCCTACTGATGTAAATCCCTTGTTCCATAAGGGCTCTCAATTGCCTTTTTCACTGAAGGCAAGGTGGCTGTGACACCTGCCAGTTCCTAAGACGTTCAACCCAACCTAAAACATTATTACATTGTTGTTTGGCTGAGTAGCAACCATATTTTTTTCCCAGTGGGAAGTGCTGCCAGAATGGCATTAACTTTCTAGACTATTAAGTAATATGGAAAAATTATATTTCAATAAGAAAATTTCCTTTCTGCCTTTTCATGCCTTAGAAATAGTTCCTGTTTCACTTGGCTCAAGTAGCCCCTGCACTAAATCAGTGCAAAAATCTTTGGATAAACTCTGTGTAAAATCTGTCCAAATGCTACCAGGGAGTTCAGAGGGCTGGGAAAGAAAACAGGACAAGGGTCTGCAAGGGGAGGTGTGAGACAAATTAAGACACACAACTCAGCAAAATCAGGCAGAGGATATTCAGGCACTTTGATGTAGTCTGGAAAAACTTTATTCGTAAACCACACACTCACAACTACCTGGTGAGCAGCTATTTATAGGGAACACAAGCTGTTTCTTGGGTTATTTTCTCTGGTATTCTTTAAATCAGGGGTGCCAACCATATGGGCCAAATATGGCCTACCTGATACACGCATGGCCAATGTGCTGTGTTTTGAATTTCACCTTTCAATGGAAACTGGGTTCTTGGCTTTGCAGCTGTGGGGGAAAACCACCCCATTTTACAAACCTGAAGTAAACCAACGTGGTAACATCTCAGCCTGATACACTAGGTGCTTAGAGGCAGTTTCAAGCTTCTGTTGCTCACCAAAGCATGAACTCTCAAGCCAAATTCTGTTGTGAAAAATGGGTAACAGAAGGTTAGGATCATCCTATGCTTTTTTGGAACATCAAACACAATGAATAATCTCCGAAAAGCACGAAATGAACAGGCGAGTGTCTGCCAACACCTCCACAGCTCTGCCCCCATGGATCTGGGGGATGTGTGTCTCCCAGATGTGCTGGCACGGCTTCCCTGAGCCACGGGCAGGAATTTGTCACCACAGGCTGGCAGAGCTATCACAGCAATGCTGGATCTCATCCCCTGCCTCTGTGCTGGGAAGGCAGTCTGAAGGTTTGGCAGAGAGAGGGATTCAGAGCGCCTCGTTTCAGGTCAGACCTGCAGTTGTGTTTGCCTTGGGAGCTGGGCTTGGTTTTGCCATGGGAACAGGCAGAAGCAGCAGCTTCAGGAGTGAGGCACATCCTTGCTCGTGGCTGACAGATCAGGGCTCTGCTACAGATCTGCATGAAATTAGTCACCATCAGATGCTCTTCTGCATCCAGATCTGCAGCAGAGAACACATCCCATCAGGAAGTAATTTGGGGAAATTTAGGGAAAAGGGCTACAAATAGCTTTGCTTGCAACACAATGCGTTCTTAGCCAGTATCCAACCAATCCTTTCAGCATAACCACTAAAATCCCTCTGGCTTAGACCTTCCTGTGTTTTCATTACCCAACACTCCACCTAACCCAGCAAGCATGAAAATGTTATTTTTTCAAAAATTGGAGCACTCTTTGCAGTACCTGCTTCCTTCAGATCACTTTTCCCTTCTCTCCTTCCCAAATTATGTAATTCCTTGTGGATATAGATGTTTTATTTTCATACTGGCTGGTTCAGAAACAAGGGAAGACTGAACCCAAGAGGAGTGTGTGTTAATTAAGATGACCACAGCACCAGGGCAGGAATTGCATTCAGCTGCTTTAGCTTACCCAGAAGGGATTAATATGAAGTGGCTGAGTCAACTGTGGATTACCAAATCTGGATTACACTCCCCAAAATTCTGTTGGAGGATTCCACTAAACCTGAAATATGTGGAGTTGTACTTTTTTCATAGAGAACATCAAGTTTAAGTGAACCCAAGTTTGGCTTCCTAAATATGCTTTTCACTATGTGAGCTACAGTGCAGCCTGAACAAGTGCGTGCTTTACAGAGTCATGAGTCAGGCATTGATCAACACTTCATTCCTGCACTCTTGCACCTGGCCCAGGCAGGAAGCTCTCAAACCTTTTGGACAAGGATGTGGGGAAACCTGGAATATTCATAGGGGGAGAATAAAAGATGGTGAAGTAGGCTATAAGAGAATGGACAGTGGACGAAATAGGGCCATGTTTTTGCTGAGTAATGCATAGCACTGACATTAAAGGGCAGTTAATGTGAAGTTCGCATCCTCCCCTCTGATATCTGTGCAAATTTCCCACAGGAAGGCAGCAATGGCAGACTGAGGAGATGATAAAGTCCTCTGTTTGTATGGGGGACACCACAATTTCTGCCTGTTTTTTGTGGAGTGCTGGATGTATGGATAGAGCTAAGCGGGAAGCGCTTGCTCTGTCGCTGTCTGGCTGGCAAGGTGCTCATTCATAGAGGTGGAGGTTTGGCAGGAGCCAGAGGAGCTTGTGGCTTGTCAGAGCATGGCCAGGCAAAGCACAGGCCCAGACTGAGTTTCTCTCAGACCTGAGAGCAGCCACAGCTCAGCCAGAGCAAACCCTGCACAGGAACAGCGATGCTCAGGGCAGGTTAATTAATAACTTGAGGCGCTGGAAATAAACCCGAGTTGTAATTGAGTGATGTTTGCTTTAGAGCTGTGATTCTTGGCCTGTGCCTAGCTTGTGGGAGCTGGATGGGCTGACAGTGCAGAGTGGCCTGGCTGGATGTCCTCGCTGGGAGTCACCGGAGCGGGTCAGGAAGGTGTTCAAGCAGTGGTGTGGGGTGGGGAGGGCAGGCACAGAGAGCAGCAAGCTGGCAGTGCTGGGCCTGGCACGCTGCCCTGCCCTGCTCCACACCTCTGTCCTTGATGGCACATTTCCTGTGCGTTTCTCCCTTCCTACACACATCTCACCCTTCCTGAATCTCCTCATAACAACAGGCACGTTGTCAAGTTCCTCATTGCTTGCTGGGATTAACACAGTAGGTCTGATTTCTTAAGGTGGGGAGATTTCCTGGTTAAAACTGTTCTAATTAAACTTACATCTCTCACAAGGCTAAAAATTCCTCTGTGTGAATGGCAGCTGGATCTGCTTGTAAAATGTCAGTGCCCCAAGACCTTTAACGGTCTTGGGAGTCTAACAATAGTACACAGCGCCTGTTCAAAGATAAGGGCTCCAGGCAAATGGAAGAAGGAAGCAAATACAGCATGCCCCCGAATCAGACATCTTAGACAAAGATTTTTTACGTACAGAACACATCTGACTGTGTATTTATCAAGTATTTTATTGGCTTGAACTACACACACAGCACCCACAGCAAATCCTTTCCACTGTCAGTCTGAGTGGGCACTTCCATTTTCCTTCTAGGACTCACTTTTGGGCCTGGGGAAAAGTGTTCTCAGTCGAAAGGCCTCCAAGCAAGCCTGGACTGGTCACAGTGGAGCAACAGCTGCACGAGCTTAAATTCCTCTCCCCACCCTGCTGTACAAGCCATGCCCCTCAGTCCTGTGCCTGGAGGAGCCAGAGAGAGAAATGTCCAGCTTTCCTGCTTCCCTGCCAGCTCCCCAGGCATTTCCTATTCCACAGCCAATTGCATGTTAGGCGCCGACACCATGAAGTGCTTTTTCATGTGGGCAGTGGCAGTGGAACTAAGGATCCCTTTTGGTCAGAACCCCCTGCAGATGTTCGTGACACTTTTTTCACTGCCCTTTGTGCAACACGTCAGGCGCTTGTGATAATTTACTGCCACAGGAACCACTTCCTGCACGCTGCTAACTGCAAGTCCTTCCGGACTGCTGGCAGGCACTGCCCAGGGAAAGGGAAAGACAATGTGCAGGGGAAGGTGTCAGGAAGCAAAGAGAACCCTGTCCTTCATCAGCAGCTCCCAGAAGACAGGGAGAAATGCAGCAATGGCTGTGTGGATTTGGTGGAAACTAACCTCAATTAGAAACTAGCAGTGGCCTGCCCTCTTGAAGGTTAAAACAAAATATCTGGAAAACATATTTTAATTTAAAACTTACCTTAAAAAAAAAAAAGCTAAAGTAAGTTCAAGTTCAAAAATATATCAGAAAGTAGACAAAGATAAGAACAAGACCCTGTAGGAATCAAGTCTGAACAAAAGGCATGGGCTATGAAAGGAGAAAACCACACATGGCAGGGGTTGAAATGTAAAACCTACAGCTCACTGTGAAACATGAAGGATGCTGTTGTATTCCACACCTCCTCTTCCTGGGTGTAGCTGTCTCCACAAGGTGAAGGGCAGTAATGAATCAAGCTCCTTCCCTCTTCCTGTATTTTCTATTCAATTATTCTCAGGCTGTGCAAGTTCTGCTTTATTCCTCCTCTCCATATGCCACACTCTCCTCCTGTTTTTGTTGTTTTGGGTTTTTTTTTATTCTGAACCGTGCCTTTGGCCTCTCTCCCACTCCTTTCTCCTTGCTGTGAGCCCCCCGCTCTGCCAGGATCTGCTGTCTTTGTAACCTCTGCTGTGCACATATGCTGGCCCTCCCTCCCCTCCTGCCACCCCCTGCTCCACCGAGTGTCCCTTCTCCTCGCTCCAGCGTTTTTGCCAGCGGCTCCGTGAGCCAGCCAGGAACGGAACGATTTTGCCACGGCCACCGCTCCCATTTCCATGCTGCCGGCTCCTCTCCAGCGATCAAGGGGAGCCCGTGCTGCTCCCCTCGTGCAGCACAGGCAGAGACAGCCCTGCAGCTGCTTAGCAACTGGGAGCTGCTGAAGTGCAGCAGCACAGGGAGCCACGGATGGCACAGCCTTCACCGATCCGGCACCTTTGGGCCCACTGGGCTGCAACCCAGGGCTCGGGGGACCAGCTGGGGCCCTCCCCACTGTCCTGTCAAACAATAAATCAGGATGCAAATCCTTAACTGCAGGATTGAGAGCAGTGGTGGCAATGTCAAGGGCAAAACAAAGTCTTGGTCTCGTGTCACATCGCACCAGTGGGAAGACACTGCTCTGATTTGTAAGCTGAACTCATTCCATTTTATCTCTGTCATCGGTTTCTGGCTGCAGCATTTTATACTCCATCACTTGTAATCAGAACATTCCTTGTATGTGCTGCATGTGTTAAAAAGGCTCCCAGGTCCCCAGCTATCATCATATCCAGACTGTTTAATGAAGTGTCCAGAGACACAAGTAATTTAATGCATAAATATCCTTTTAGATTACTTATTTGTATCTTCATTTCCTTTTGATGCAAGCTTTGTAAGTGCCCGGCGTCTTTAAATGGTACATTCTTTTCATTCTTTCTCTTTTATTTTTGTAAAACTGTACTGTTCAGGGGCCATGAAGCACTGAACTGTTTTGTAATTCGATGGCTTTAGAATGCTGATTAGAATTGCCAACCGTCTTGATTTATTTCATGATTTTTATAAGCTTGAAAGCATTCTAAAAAATAACAACCAGTTCTACATCCTGATAGGATCACAGCATTTCAATGGCAGCTGCATTTCAATAGGCAAGAAGCAACACAAAACATTCTGCAAGTCAGGTGTTGAAACAGCTTCTTTATTCCTTTATAGCTGAAGAAAGATTAGATCTCTGAAAGCACTCACTCCCTACCTTACAGAGGTGGCTTTGTCATAATACTAGCAGAAATAATATGATCACATACAGTTTAAAAAGTAACAAACCCCCCCCCCCTCAGCTCTGGCAAATATCCAACATATCCCTCAACATTTGTCTGTATCTTAAACACGGTAAATGTTTGTTCCACTGTTGGGTGTCACCGTGCATCTCTGCACCCCGGCAGACAAACAGCACAGCCCAGAGATTCCCTGTCATTGTTCAAGGCTCACATCCCATGCATCCTCAGAGCGTGCTGGGACACAGGTGAAATCTGTCAGCAGGTTGCTTATTTTGGCTGACAATTCCCTAGACAGATCATCTGCTGTTCTTAGGAAGGAATGAAAAATTTCATGGCAAGAAAATCTGAACAGGCAAATACCCTGTCCATATTCCTACTCAATATTCCTTTGATATTCTTAGCCTGGTTTCCTAAAAATAAAACTGTCTAATGCGACTGTGTTGTTCTATGCCATTATCCCCCCTCCTTCCTCCAATCTCAATCAGATTTGGCAGGGGGGAAGAACTCCCTAATGTATTTAGGTCGTGAATGAACATCTGGATACAGAGTATGCAGTGAGGCATCACGTCTACAAAAAGCCATCTAACAGGAAGGTCTCAAAACGTACTTTGTAACCACCCTGCCCCTGCCCTCTCATCTTTCTTTTATGGGTCCTGCAACCACCTGTTTTGTGCTCTGCATTATTTAATGGCTACATAATAGACACCAGGGCAGGCAAGTGTTGCAGTGTGCCTCTGGCTCCCTTCCAGCTCCTAAACTGGGCTTTCTTCCCATGCAACTGGGGTGTGGCAAGGGATGGTGTGGAACCAGACCTCCTCCTGACACAATATTGACACTGCTGAGGTGTGTGTACACACACCCAGAACCAGGAAACACCCACAGTGCAGACAGCTTGTTTATCTGGAAGAAAATACAAAATCATGACCAACCAAGTTGGTAGGTGACACTCAGCAGTATCAGGAGGCAGCATCAAATAAAAATAATAATTTAAAAAGGCCATTGCAAGCAACAACACTAAGGGTTTTCAAGAGGACCAGAGCAAAGCCACACATGCAAAACAAAGAGCACAATCCTACAGTACGGGGTTGTCATCCTAAGAAGGAGCAGATCTGAGAATATTTTAGCAGCCCTGCTGGGAACACGGGCTGGTGTAATCCCTGGATGCCTGACAGACACATCTGAGCCAGGAGGGCTGCTGGCTCGGGCATGGGCACTGCCGATGGCTCCGTCCCCTTCTGCCCAGATCAAAATGGTGACAAACTGGAGCAGGAACAATCACAGGATTAGCAAAGACGGACCCGAGGGGGAGCTCTGCAGCCTGCGATGGAGTGTTTAAATGCTCAGCCTGCACACAGCTACGAGGGGATGGAAATCTGGTCATGGAGCATTCCTCTGCCAAGGAGACTGAGGGACAGACACATCCAGAAACTGAAAGCAGAAACTAGACAAGTTTAAAAAGGTACTTTGATTTCTAGTCTGTCAGGTAGATTTTTGATGGAAACAATTTACTCTTTACTCCCTTTCACAGTCCATTTGAAAATGAAAATCTGATCTTTATCTAAGATGCAGCTATGCTGCAGTTAAATTCTTTCAAATGAGAAAAAGCAAAAAATTCACAAAAATCCAGAGACCTGCATAATGCAGGAAGTTGAACCAGATGAACCTTGGTCTCTTTTGTCTTTTATAATCTATTAATCCAGTTTCCTTGCACAAGCAGTGGATTGTGACTTGAAAACCTTCAATATAAAGGATTCTGTGTGCAAGGCAGTCTAAAACAAAATGTTGTAAACAGTCAGGATCATTGTTTGGCAGAACAGCTGCATATTTTTTATTTCACTTTGCCTCTCAATCTAATTTGCTCTTGTTGCAACACTTTGCCAAATAAATTAAATCACTTCTTATTGATAACAGACAGTGATATAATTAGCATAAGAGTTTTCCACTCAACAATGCCGGGGAGGGACGCTGTGGGCAAGAACAAACTCCTTTGCTTCAAGAATGTGCACAGAGTCACCACAAGCTGTTCAGAGAAAAAAAAATCTTTTTTTTTTTCCCTTTTCCCTGAAAGATCTCTTTATCTAAAGAGTCTCACGCAGCAAACCAGGGTCAATCTAACTCAAGTATGAAAGTCTGGGTTGACCTTTCTGGGATTTAAACACGCTGTACCAGAACATTTCGCTTTTCAGATACGAGGTTCAGCCATGAAACCACCCACTCTGAGAGCACAACCGGTCTCAACTGCCTCGGCAACTTTTAAACTACACTGAACATTATAGTCATTCAGAAACTCTAAAAACGGAAAGAAATTTTCGGCTCAGACTTACAAAAACAACTTCCAGAAGGGCTGAGGACCCACACAACTCACTGGGGCGGCACGGCAGGCTCGCTGTCCAGCGCCTGCTGCCCCAGCAATTTCTGGCCCTGGTTTGCACGTACGCAGCGCCAGGCACACGCGTTAGGACCTCTCCCAGCTGGAGCACTTCATGGATTCTACCACCGGGAACAGCCGTCCTGGACAATGATTAATCGCAGACAAAGATCAGAGTCCTGGAAAAATATGCAGAGAGATGCAAGTACAGACAAAGCTGTCTAAGCTCCCACAGTATTATGGTCTGGCTGTGTCGCTTCAAAGCTGCGTTAGGCAGAGCTGGTTTGCTTCAGGGTTGAACAGATCAACGTTACCGTTCAAATGCTGGTATTGCTAACAGCCAAATATATATTTAAACATAAATCTTAAATCCCAGGAAAGTTAATNGCCCCCGGCAGGGCTCGCAGCGCTACAACGCCAGCCTGGCACCGCGGAAACGCTTTGGTTTTGTTGTTGGTTTGTTTGGTTTTCTCCCCCTCCATGGGAACGTGTTCTGTTTTGTGCGGACGGTTTGTCGCTTGTTCTCGACATAGAGCCTGACCCGGTGAGGAGCGAGGGGGGGAGCGAGGAATGGAGCGACGAGCGCAGTCGTTGCGAAAGGCGCGGGCTGCGGTGCCTCCTTCGCGGCAGCACCCTGCTCCCTCGCAGGGAAACAGCCCTGAACCTCGGCACATACCACGGCACAGGTTGTACAAACCCACGGAGCG
>VZTG01006969.1:694098-745770 GCA_013397845.1 Melanocharis versteri | reverse complement strand
CCCTCCGCGTTCAGGTTGGATCAACGGAATGGAGAACAGCACGCAAGCCAGCACTTCTGTCGAGAAAAGAAATCACCATTGGAGAAGTTACAAGTTGATTATTGACCCGGCTCTGAAAAAAGGACAGCACAAACTCTACCGTTACGATGGGCAACATTTCAGCATGCCTGTGAGTGGGGGGCTCCCGGGTTTCCCCCATTGTGTCGTGTCTCCCCCTGCCAGCCTCCTTCTTACCGGCGTTTTGGGGGCTGGGGGTCCCTCCGGGTCGTGGTTATCCCCGCCGTAGCGCATGTGTGTGGGAGGGGGGTCTGGGGGGGACATGCACAGCCACCAAAGTTACAGCCACCTGACACTGTGCGTTCAACTGTCAGGAGCCCAAACCTGCGGCATTTTTCTGTGTTTCCAATCTGTGTGCATTTCCCAGCAGTATTGCAATTTGACACGTGTGTGTGTGTGTGTGCTTTCCCCCTCCCTTGAGACAGCCCGTGCTTCCTTGGGGTTTATTTTTTCTTTTATTTTTGTCTTAAATTTCAAGCCTTGTTATTGCTGTTTCTATGTTTTCNGCGCGGCCGCCGTGAATGTGCAGGCGGCGGAGCGCGGTTAGGCGTTCGCGGCGCTCGCAGCGGTGTATTGTGGGATCCCGGCCGCCGCCAGCAGCGAGCACACACAATATGTGGTGGCTCGCGAAAACGGGAGGCCCTCCTCCTCCTCCTTCTCCCAGAACTCGGGGATCGCTCCTGTGGATTGTGTCAGGGATCCCAGAATAGGGCGAATATGGACCAAAACTAAGGAGTTGGAGCTGTCTGTCCCCAAATTCAAGGTACTGCCCTGGCTTTTAGCTTTACCTTTGGAAACTTGTTTGTCTGGGAGTGAAGCCTGAGTCCCGAATAGTTTAATGGACCGTTTAAATGACAGTCATATTCCTATTAACATTGTTATTTAGCAAACTGTTTAACAATAATCCTCTTCTATGAGGATAACAAGAAATCAATGCATCTGTCTAACGAGATCACTTGAAGGTTTTGGAGCTGGGACTTTTCAGGCAGGGGGCTGTGGGGGGGCTCTCTGCTGACAGTGTTGCTCAAAATGCATCTTTGTAGCCCAGAAAGGAGCCGGTTCCAATGAATGGCTGCNCTCCTCCTCTCCTCCTCCTCCCTCTCTGCCTCTTGTCTGGCTGGGGTGGAGGGGGGGACCCGGTTGGCAATTCCCCCATTTTGGGGCTCGTTTCGCGGTGGATTTCCTCCCTGCCTGGGTGTGTAGAGCGGGCGGCTCGTTAAAAAAAAAAACACACCGAAACGAAGAGGTCTTTGTTGAATATTTTTTTAACTTTATGGTTTTCCGTGTNGTGTGTGTGTGTGTGTGTGCTTTCCCCCTCCCTTGAGACAGCCCGTGCTTCCTTGGGGTTTATTTTTTCTTTTATTTTTGTCTTAAATTTCAAGCCTTGTTATTGCTGTTTCTATGTTTTCTCTCCTCCTTTTCCTCCTCCTCCTCCTTCTCCCAGAACTCGGGGATCGCTCCTGTGGATTGTGTCAGGGATCCCAGAATAGGGCGAATATGGACCAAAACTAAGGAGTTGGAGCTGTCTGTCCCCAAATTCAAGGTACTGCCCTGGCTTTTAGCTTTACCTTTGGAAACTTGTTTGTCTGGGAGTGAAGCCTGAGTCCCGAGTAGTTTAATGGACCGTTTAAATGACAGTCATATTCCTATTAACATTGTTATTTAGCAAACTGTTTAACAATAATCCTCTTCTATGAGGATAACAAGAAATCAATGCATCTGTCTAACGAGATCACTTGAAGGTTTTGGAGCTGGGACTTTTCAGGAAGGGGGCTGTGGGGGGGCTCTCTGCTGACAGTGTTGCTCAAAATGCATCTTTGTAGCCCAGAAAGGAGCCGATTCCAATGAATGGCTGCAGCGGCAGAGCCTCTGCTCAGCTCTGAGCTTCACCCAGAGCCTTGGAGGTCTTTTTTCCTCCCCAAAGTTTGCAGGATGCTTTAACTCTCTCCCTCCCGTGCCATCCTTAGGCCCTCCCCCATGCTCATTAACAATGCCGATTATTTTTATCGTTCCCCACCTTGTGCCCGTTTCCAGATTGATGAATTTTACGTGGGGCCAGTGCCTCCCAAGCAGGTCACCTTTGCCAAGCTGAACGACAACATCCGTGAAAACTTTTTGGCCGACATGTGCAAGAAATACGGTGAAGTGGAAGAGGTGGAGATTCTCTACAACCCCAAGAACAAGAAGCACCTGGGCATTGCCAAAGTCGTCTTTGCCACTGTCAAGGGTGCCCGGGAGGCTGTGCAGCACCTTCACAACACCTCTGTCATGGGCAACATCATCCACGTGGAGCTGGACACAAAAGGTGAGGGGGCACGTTTGGGCCTCACGTGTTTGGGGTTCGCAGAGCCCCTGCCCATCCCACTCCCACCACAGAGGCTGTTGCAGAGGGCAGGGACCTGGTGATTAAAAATATGAAGGGAGCCGGCAGCGGGTCTGGTGTCTGGGGCCTGGGCGAGTCACGTGGAGCCAAATGTGTTGTCTGTTGCTAAGAGACAGCCCTGTAATTTGCAAAATGCTGCCATCCTGCCTGTCCCCTGCCTCTCCCCTGCCTGTCCCTGTCCCTGCTTGCTGCCGTCCCGTGTCCTCCATCTCTCTGCCCCAGGCTGGTCCCTCTCAGCCACCTGTCAGGGCTGCTGGACCCGGTGGCACCTGCCTTTTGCAAACTTGGGGTTTTTGGGCAAGTCCTGGTGGTTCCTGGGCCCCAAATCTGGATTCCGGCGGCAGCAGCGGGGCTGGGTGCTGTGCTCTGCGTGCCTGGCATTTCATTGATACTTCGAGCGGGCTGGGGGCTGGCACAGCAGAGTGCACACGCAGCACTTGTCAGGGTGTGCGAGTGTGTAAGTGTGAGACTGGCTCTTAAAGCGACAGCAGCTCCCTGTCCTGGAGGAGCCAGCTCCCAGCCCCACTCCCGAGCCCTCAGAAGCCCAATAAACTTTCTGCAAGTGTGAAGGCATTGCGTTTGGTCTGTTCTCTCTCCTCCAAGCGTGCTAGTGAAAGGGCTTTGCTAAAATCTGCCTGAATTTTAGAAAATGTCTAAGACTGAGGAGGTGTGGATCAGTTGCTGATTGTATTTCTACATTCCAAAGGTGGCGTTTCTAGTTTAAAACTGACTTCCTGCACTCTTTCTTGGGAAAAAGACATTGCTAACACCATTTTCTTAAAAATGCTGATATTTCATTCTGTATTGAAAGGTTTCAACAGTTTAGTGCACAACGAACACAGCAGTTGGTGTGCCACATGTGATAGAGTAGAACAGGATGTTTATTGACATTACTGACCACTGTTAGAATAAAAATCACAGTAGTAGTATAATATTTTCTGTTGGGAGCTAGGCTTGACCTTACATGTGTATACTTTGAAATTCTAGTATCAATAATTTTTACAGACAGGCTCCTTCCCTTGCTTTGAAAGTTGAAGGTAAAAATCACATTTAAGGACAAATTAGCCATTTGCAGATTTAATAATATAAGCTAAAGCTGTTTTGTAAGTGATGGATGTGTTAATGACAATCATTTTAAACAAGCTGATTATACTGCCTTCCTCCTTGTTCTCCTCCGTTTATAAACTATGCTGCAAGTCTTGACCAGGCAGCTGTTCCAGAAAGTTTGTAGCACATCAGGGAAATGAGGGGGGGTGTATGCTTCTGTTTCCTGGGAGAAAATGCTGAAGTCAGTTTCAAACTGCGTTGCTGTTTTGTTTGCCAGCTTTATGCTCTTAATGTATTTTTTTTCACACAGTTGCTTCTCTTTCATTCTAAAAGAGTAGGACTGTCAGTCTGCTATAATCTGTCAGAAGCAAGTAAAAATGGTGTTCCTAAAATGGTGTTAGCAGGTTAGGACATACTTAAAATATGTATGTATCATTTTCAACATTTCTTTCTAGTATTCTGCTTTGCAAGACAATGAAAGGTTGGTTAAAAACTTTGTTTTCACAGTGTAGCAAAATAAATATTAGAAGTGAAAGTGTCATTTATATCTGTCTGGCACAAGCATAGGCCTGGGAATCTGAAACTAATAAATCCAGTCTTCTCATCTGAGACAGGGTTGTTTAAAGAAACTTCTCTGGCTCAGTTTATCCATCTACAGACTGGACATAATTAGTAATTAGCTGTCTTAGAGCAATAGCTAGGAATCATTTCACTTTCATAAACCTCTTTGAAATTGTAACTTTTCCTGCATTATGTTTGGGATTCAGGAAGAACTATGTAACAATTACTTTATATTTTTTTAAGAACAAGTGAAAATAAGCCTAACACTTCCATATCCATGGCGTTGTAGTGTCATGTGTGAGTGGTGTGTGTTAATATTTCAAGCTTATCTTCAGGCTCTTGCAGTGAAGAGATCTATTTTGTCATGACTTCAGTTGAACTAAAACAGTTTACATAGTTGAGGATGTGGCTCAGGACTTTGTGAAATAAGATTTGATACCCAAATAGCTTCATCTGCAGCATTTGTTCAAGATAAATAAGTCTTTTTCAGGACAGAATTGAGCTAAGGGGTGCTTTGTTTTTGAATTGAACGGAGTGATTCACAGGGAGTTTGGGGTTTGATCTTGAAGAACTTTCTTGTAAAAGTAGTCCTGGTTTTGGGGAGATATTGCCTGAATTAATTTTCTGGGCTCAGGTGCTGTGTCTGTCCATTTTTCTGTGTATTCTTTATCTTTCAGGGCAAAATTCAGATAGTTTCAGGGTCTGATTCTGTTGCCTTTGAAGCTGATGACAGATTTCTTACAGACTGCAAAATAAGTAGGATTAAGTTTTTGTAGTAATGAAAAATTCAATATTAAGAAACTGGGTCTTTGTAGACTTTAGGAATGAAAAGGCTGAGGCTCAGTAGCACTATATGGGGCAGTTTGCTTCTCTGGCTCTATTCTTCGAAGGATGCAACTGAGTCCTCCTTAAGCTAGGGGGAAAAAAAGGATTAATTGATGTTGTTTTGGGAAGACAGCATTAACGGTTTTGTCCTCAGCATTCCCATGCACTGTGTTTGCATTAGTAACAGGCAGTTTCTATGAGCAAGGTGTGTAGGGAGAGCATTCTGAAGTGGCTCTGGGTGTTGGCAGAGGCTTCTCCCTTGGGTGAGAGTTTCACTTCTCAAATCTGCAAGCTATTTGCTTGGCACTTTGGAGAGGAGGGAAACGGCTGCGCTCCAGAAAGCATGGTAGAGAGCAGAGCTGCCAAGGAGGCTGAGAAAAGGAAAAAGGATTTAGAAACCTCCGTGTCTTGGCTGGAGAAGGGAGAGTCTGACTTCACTTGCCCAGCAGATTATTTAAAAATGATCCCTGTGAGCTCAGAGGGGATAACTGCTCCTCTCTTGCATGGATGCAGTGGGCCAGGAGTGGTAGCAGGGTCATGTGAGTGTCAAGAATGTGTATTTTTACATAGATTATGATATTTCTGTTTAATCAACTCTTGCATTGTTGTCTGTGCAGGTGAAACCCGCATGAGATTCTATGAACTGCTCGTTAATGGTCTTTACACTCCTCAGACCCTCCCTGTAGGCACTGAACAGGACATGTCCCCAACTGGGAACGAAGCTCTCCAGGTAGGTGTGCTTGGCTTTTTTCAAAGAATAACTTTCTAGAAAATCCCAAACATTAGCATTTTGACATTTTTGATTTAGCTTTTTTTGTGTCTTGCCGTAGTTCCAGTGGATGTTAGTAATTCACATTTAAATAGAACTTGCTCATAATTGCCATAGCAAATGTACCTCTGAATGTGGAGCACGTGGCTGATCCGTGCCTGCTTTGCACGGGAAGTGCTTTTTGTCTCTCTGAGTGAAAAATGCCTACAGAACCGACAGAACGTGCCCTATTAACATTAGAAATTCCTGCAGTTAGGACTGGATCAGGTCTGTCCCTGAGATGAGATTATTCCCTTGAAGTCAGGGGAATGATTTACAGTGGTACATTTGGCCTGGCGTCTGCAGTGTGTAATCCTCAGCGCGCGCGGACTTCAGCCTTGCTTAAAGGCTGAGAGGTGGAAGGTGTCTGAGCTTCAATAGTGGCATCAATTTTCCAGAATCTTAATTAGTTGCTGGAATCAGCTTTTAATAAAAGCAGTGGACAGAATTCCTGCAGGCTTCCAGGGGTCCCTCAATATTTAGGGCACAGTTCTCTTCGTGGCTTTGCACGATTACCTGCTTCTCTGCAAGCCCCACTGGGATGAGAGGGCCAGGGGGAAGGGAAGCCTGTTTGTGTGAAGTCATCAGCCTCTTTGGCTTGTCTAAATGTACTTCAGCTCCTCATTGTGACTTAAGAACTCATTTTAAGACATCAGATTTGAAAGAGATTTGGCAGAGATTTTTTTTTTTTTGTGATCAAGTGTTCTCGGGACAGGTAATAGCTGTACATTGAACATGAAAATCCCATTGATCTGAAAAAATAAATGTCTCCTCTTCTCCCATCAAGCACCCCAACAGCACCAAGGCAAAACCCTGGTATCCTTTTAACAAAATCATAAAGAGGTTGGTTCTTCCTTACCTCTCAGCGAGGTGCTTTTAAAGGCAGGAGGGAGGCAAGTAATGATTTTGCTGGGAACCCTGCTATGAGTAGACCCTGAGTGCTCATTGCTGCTGCTTCCACATCTTAAATAAAAATGGGCAGATTTGTTCTTACTCTTTTTTTCAGGGTTAACAGCAAAACATTTAATTGATGGTATCACCCAAAGCATTCCCTGCTGTAATTATCCTTAAGATTCTTTCTCTAGATATTGTGTTCATGTGTTATATTATTGTCCTGAATTGTTTTTTTTTCCCCAATTACCACCAGAATTATTGCCTTGTGAGTAACTTTTAACTGTTTGTATCATGGTTTTGACACTAGAATCTGCCAACAAACTTGTTTACTGTTGTAGTTTAGTAAATTACTCCTGATGTTTGCTCCTCCCCTCATGCAGAGCAGCAAAGATCTGACAGTTCTGCAATCCCTGCCTCTAGGCCATACACAAACCCCACTGAAAATCACTCCACAGCACATCTACACTGAAGGTGCAGCGGTGTGTATGTTGTTAAGAACCAGCCATGTGCTTCCTGCTCCTTTCTGTGGCTTTTAGAACAGTTGAGGACGAAACTTTCCTGATGTCCCTGTGGTCATGGTGTCCAGGGGGTCAAACTGAGAGCGAGTCCACACTACTGAGTGGGTGAGAAATGTGTGAACATAGCAGGCAGGTGAGAGTTCAGCTTGAGTTTGATGGTGCTGGCATGTTCCAAGCAGGTCATTTTACAGGTCTCTGCCTACCTGTGCTCAAGAGAGGAGCAGCCAGCCTGTGGTCTCACCAGCTGACTACCCTGGTGTGCTTTTGGGCAGCTGCAGCTCAGTCCATCCTCTCTTGCTACCAGGAGGATTCTCACTGAGCTCCTGCTTTGCATTATGGAAAATTGATTCTGGAGCAGATGATAAGTGTGGCACTGTTATGACTCAGCAGAGTCTGAGCTGGAGCAGGTCTGCTCCTAGAAACCCCCTGAACGTGCCTGTGAAGTGAGTTGCAGAGCAGTTACTTGGCTGCTCTGTAGGTTTGTAGGGTTTCAGTTTCAAACGCCATGATCAGTAGTGCTCTGAGCATTTGTCTTTGTGAAAAGCTTTAAAATGGTGTTTCTGCAGTTGAGAACTTTTTGTACTTTTTATATGTGTAGCCTTCTCCGTTGTTACAGATGAGTGGTAGGGAGGATGGTGGGTCAGCTCTGCTGCATAGGTTTGGCTGCAGGCTGGCAGTTCACTCATTGGTATGTTTTGATTTGTTCACAACGGAAGACAAATTGACGCTTTCACATCTCAGACTTTTCTTATTTTCTTCTCTGTTTGCAGTTTAGACAAGCGTTACATAGTTGCTAGAAATTGGAACTCTTCCAGCTAAAAGTGGTGTGCGAATCTCCTGTTCACCTGATGCTCTTGGGGTGGCTTACAAGGAAAACTTGTATCTGCTTTCTTCTTCCTGCCCTTGCAGACAAGTTCCTCTTTGCCTGGCTTTTTCTTTTAGATCAAAGGGGACTGTTAATAATGGATAATGGTTTGTGTTTTCAGGGATGCTGTAACCTAGTTATTTTTTTGCCATGGAAATCAGCATGAACTCTTGGGTACTCAGCTCCTCTGAAAACCAAACAGATTAGACAAATATCTTTATAAAAGTGTGTGTTTAGGTGCTTTTCTCTCTTGTGTTGTTACAGTTGACAGATTCCCTGAAGCGCCTGAAGGACAGTTCCCTTTCTTCCGCGGGATCCTCCGTTACCCCAAACAGCAGCACGCCCTTTTCCCATGACACAGCCTATTCCAGCTGTCGGCAAGACACCCCAAACTCGTACAGCCAATTCACCCCACAGTCCCAAGGAACACCCCACACCCCGCGCCTGGGGACGCCGTTCTCCCAGGATTCCACCTACTCCAGCCGTCAGACAACGCCCGTGTACCACTTTGGGCAGGACAGCGGGTACAAACCCAGGAGGCACGAGACGAAATTTACGGACGCGTACAACCGTCGCCCAGGACACCACTACGTGCACAACTCGGCGGGGGTGTTCCGGGGCACGGAGCACCAGTTTAGTACATTCAAATCCCATCAGCAGGAGCCAGTCCAGTTCTCTCACACTCCTCCCCTGAGCCACTCTAGTTCTTCAAGCTACAAATCTGCCTTCTCTCCCTACCAAGCACCAGCTGTTTTTCCCCAGTCCGACGAGCAGCCGTTTCCCCAAACTTCCAGGGAGACAGAGTACCGGAGGCCTGCGCCGCCTCCCACCGAGATGGTTGTGGAAAGCAGCGCTGCCCCAAGCGTCGATTTTGTCCCAGTGAAGGAGAAACCAGAGGAGCCTCCGCCCTTGCCTGACTCGAACTCTGCTCCTGAACCGAGCACAGCGTCCTTCTCTCAGACTCCAGAGAGGAGCGAGACCCCTGGCACCCCCACCATGGAGTCTGAAATGCAACATAACAGTTTAGACTCAAGGATTGAGATGCTCTTAAAAGAGCAGAGAACAAAATTACCCTTTCTTAACGAGCACGACTCAGATAATGAGATCCGAATGGAAGGTAGCCCTATTTCCTCCTCTTCTTCCCAGCTCTCCCCCATCCCAACATACGGTTCGAACTCCCAGCCCGGTTTCAGGGGTCAGACGCCTTCCTCACGCCCTTCCAGCACAGGCTTGGAAGACATCAGCCCCACACCTTTACCTGACTCTGACGATGATGAGCCCATCCCTGGGACGGCTTCTCTGAGTCAGAGTTCCCGGGGGCCATCGGAGGCCAGCATGACTCCCATTGATCAGCTGAGCAGGACCTCCAAAATCGAGACCTCGGAGGCTAAAGAAATGGTGCCTGGTGACCAGACTCCAACATCAGAAAAAATGGATGAGGTGAGTGAGCTGGAACTGAGTTATGAAGCTTTGCACGTGTTCCCAGAGCTGGACAGGGTGGGGAATTGCACTTGTCTTTGTGTCGTCAGAGCATGGGGTTTCTGGTGGCTTTTCCTTTTACTCGAGCCAGCTGGAAATGAGTTAGATGTGACACAAAGTAATGGCCATAATCAGTTTGCAGTCTCCAGCTTTCCTTATTTATAATATCAGCCTGCTGCAATTTATAGCTTCAGGAGAGCTCAAGGACTGCACAAGCCACCAAAGTTTGGCTAGTGCTCAGGCTGTGTGAATGTCCTGAGTGTTGACAGACACTTAAGCAGCTAGAGGAGTTAATGGAGCACTTTCTGCCATTGCTGTGGTCCCTGAGCAGGGGTGTGTGTGCAGGCACACACTTGCTTAACGGGGCTTTCATGTTGCACTGAAGTACTGAGTGTATAGGGTGTTTGAAAGCTCTCCAGCTATTCCTGCCATCTGGTTCCAACGGGAGACAGTTGCTGGGTTTTAATACTCGCTTTGCTCAGGAGGGAGTATTTGAAAAGGGGAGGTAGTTGACTTGTGGGGGATGTGCTCCACTGAGTCTTCCAATAATAGAGCAGAGCTTGTTGCCTCTGCCGGGGCATTTGTGGCTGAAGGGGGAGAGAGCTGAACAGCGTGGAGTGGTACCAGCAGACAGGAATTATGTTGCATGGTGTGTCTGTTTGGGAGGTCTGTTGCAACAAATGTGAATATCACTGCAGTGGATGTGTTGGTCCTATTGTGCTGTGTCAAGGAACAGTCAAAATACAGATCTTTGCAAATGCCAGACCTTTCTCCTCAGTGTTTACAGTGGTCATGCAGGCAGATGAAACTGCTGTCCCTGGTGTGCAAGAATGCTGCAGTCAAGAGGGCTGGTCTTGTGTAAATGTCCCGAGTGTGGTAGATCAATTTAATTTACTCGTGAAAGTTTACTGGGGTTAAGCTGGCAGAATGGATTTCCCTCCAGTGGTTTGCAGTTGTGAGGTTTTCGCCGGAGAAGCGGCTGCGTTTCAGGAGAGGAGGAGCTGCTTCCGTAGCCATGGGCTTTGCAGGGTGCTTCGCTGGGGGGAAAGCTTTGCAGCAGTAACACGGTGCAGGTCTGGGTGCTAAATAGTGAAAACAATGTGACTGTGCTGGATATTTTGTTTTTTCTGCATGCCTTTCCAAACCTGCTTGTCCTTGCAGTTGCCAGTTTAGCCTTTGAAACAATTCAGCTGCTTGAGTTCTCATTCATCATCCAGGCTGGCTCAGGCTCCCCTCTTGAGAGGCAAGTCCCTGGCTGGTGGGGCCTGATGATGTGTTAATTAGGAATGGAGTTTTGATTCCTTAAGCTCCGGTCTGCCATGCTTAAGAGGGGATACTCTTAGTTTGCCTAAAAACCAGCAAGTAAAACATCCCTCATCTCCTTGCCTTTCTGAGTTTGTATCTGCTGTCCTTGCTCTCATGCAAGCGGGTTGCAGCCAATTCTGAGTGTGTTTAGGAAGATGGGTAGGTGCCAGCATGGTGTGTGGGGTCAGGCACTTCTGTAGGTGACGCTGGGGTTGGGGGACTGGCTGGGATGTGATATTGTAGGTTGTGATATGGGGCAGCAGTGTGCTGACGTTGAAGCCCGTGTTGAGTCTTTGTTTCCCCTTAACAAGATGTTGGTGTCAGAAGTTCACATCAATGGTTCTGTGATACAAAATTATGTAAGTGCCTCAATCCTCTGCAGAAGTCAGAAGGGTGGTAGCAGGGTCTCTGTGCAGGTCATTGCTGCCTTATTTGTCTCCTTCCCCCAAAAAAGTTGATGTTTGTTGTTGGAGCTGTTTATTCAAACTTCCTCTTGGTTACAAATCACACTGAGCTATTCTGACGTGTTTGAAAAGTTGCCTGCGCCTTTCATTGCTCCTTGTGATGCAGAAAAAACGATCTCCATGTGTTTTTGCTTCCTTTCCCCACCCTTCTCCCCACACAGTTTTTTGCTTCAGAAAAAGCCTCTTCTGGCTTCCCTCTCTTTTGCTGAAGGAGCAGAGCTGAACAGTGACTAAACATCGGCTGAAATTTGAGCTGCAGCTTTCCAACTGAGTTAGAGAGGGGCATTGAGTCTGTGTAAGGGCTGGAAAGCTGAACCTCCGGCTTCAGCCTATTGTGATACCACTATTCAGCTCCAGTCCTTCAGAGAATCCTCCAGCCAAACAGAGGGAAGGTGGACATGAATATTTCTAGTGACTATGTGGCTTGGGGAGCAGAGCAGGAATGATATCTTAGCATAGGGAAGGCTCAGGAAGTATCATAAGGAAGCAGTAAAGGGCAGAGAGTTTGAACTTATTCACTTGATATTTGGCTCTTCAAGGGTCAGAGCAGCCCTGGGCCAGCTCTCTTTGGGTGGGTGCTCTAGCTGGGGAAGTCTCAGGATTCGTGAGGATGCCAGCAAAGTCACAAGGAAGTTTTTTCCTGAGGTGATCAGTGCTTTCGAAGGACCTCCTCCTGTTTCCCATCAAAACAATAGAGTAACATCTGTTCTATAGGTGGAGTGCTGTCAAATCGTCAGGCAAATTAACCCCCCTAGACTTGCCATAAGTAAAGGAGGCACAGCCAAGCCCAGCAAATGCTCTGATTTATCATGCAAGACCCTGGAGTTTGATTTCAAGATCCGGTATGATACTCCTAAGCCAGAGTTTGGCAGGGATTTCGGGTGTGGGAGAGGAAGGGCTCTGCATCTGTCTGCAACACCTAACCCGGCTAATCTCAGAACAGTGATTAAGGTCTGCAGAGAAAGTCCAGCTAAGCTTAGCCAAGGGACCAGGCTGAGAGGTGGAGCAGTGGGGTGTGGGCAGTACGAGGTAAGGGCAGGAAAGGGATCCTTCCCAAACAGCACAACCTGCCAGACAGGAAGGCAGGACAGAGAGGGCTTTTTCAAGAAACTAGAAGATGGCAAAGAAAAAGGGAAAGAAAAAAATGTTGAGCTGCATTGTTATATGAGGGAAATTTTTGAGGGAGCAACGTACAAACTTTCCTTCCTATATGCTTGAGAAGATAAAAAGGAAAGAATTGTAATAATTTCTTTTCACAGGATCTTTGCCGTTTCGGAAGTGCAAAGGTTAAGTACGAACAGTTTGACGTTTTGACATCCCATCTGAGCCAGGTCTTGATTTGGCTTGGCTTGTGACAGGAAGAGGCCCTGCCTTAGTGCTGGGGAGGGTGACAGGATTGCAGCGAGTCACTTTGTTGTGTATCGATGACGCCTTTCGTGTTTCAGCTTATGAATGTATCAGTTTGTGTGCATGGCCAGTGTGTAATAGGAAGACTGTATGGTTCACAATGGTATTTTTCCAGATTTATATGTACTAAAGCACTTTTTAATTGAGGGATCAGCAGTCTTCTGTCCTCCTGGTAGTTTGGCTAAGCGCTGAGTTACTGAGGTGGGAGGGGCACCTTAAAAACGCCAAAGATCATCATAAAAATAAAGATCCTGAAGCATGAATGAGGCGAGAGCAGTTCTCCTGCTGCTCGCTGTGAATTTTAGCGAATGGGTTGGGGAGTGAACTGGAAGTTACACAGTGCTCAACAGCCCTAGAGACCCTGAAAGCCACTGCTGTCAGCAGCTGTCTCACCCAGCTTTTGTGAATGTTTTTAATGCTGTGCTGGGTGCTGAGGTGCCTCCCGCAGGACAGCATCAGCATCCCTGGGACAAGCTGTGTGGATGCAGAGGGTCCTCTTGCAGTTACTCAGGGAGAATTTCCCAGCTGTGCTTGCACACAGATGAGGTGGGTCAGGCTCAGCCCTACAACAAGCTCTGCTGAGGTCCCTGAGGTTACATCTGGGCTGAATTTGCTCTTCGCATTGAAGCATCTTTGGGTTCTTGTGTGGTCATGGCCAGAACTGGAAGAAATTTTTGTTGAAGTGTCATATTGTCCCTCTGGAGCCTTAGCAGGATGTGATGACATTCCCCTCAAGACACTCTCTTGTGTGGCTCCATGCTGCTGCATCCCCATCCAGACTGGGCATTGTTTCAGTAGCTGGTAAATGTTTGCCCATTCCTGCAGAGCCAAATTCAGCCTTTAGTTGTTCAAACTCTCGTGAGACAAAACAGAGCCCAGGTGTTGTCCAGGCAGTGAGAGGAGCTGTTGAGGGTTTTGGTGCTAGCAGTACCTGCAGTGGTTGCCCCAGGGGCAGTCGATGCCCCTTGGAGCTGAGCTGAGCAGGAGCAAATCCATCTGTGCCTGCAGGAGAATGTTCTTCTCCTGCACCCTGCTCCCACCCATGGGTTGTGTGGGTTGGAGGCAGCCCCGTGTTCCTGGGATGTTGGTGATGAGTTACACGGAGCCCCCTAAACATGAACCCAATCTCACTCTACTGAGGGATGTTTCTGGGCTGAAGAGCTCAGAAGTGATTTATTCAAGGTAAACGCACATTAAGGTTGAGAAGGTAGATCCTTAAGAGCCAGGAAATTTGATACCTTCGTTTCCACAGTAACTGTGCAAGAGCCCTTATGCCCATAAGTAGCTGTTAGTATATATAATATATATGGGTACACCTGGGATCCAGTTTACAGCTGGAGTGGGATTCATCATTTCTGGAGGGAGATGGAGAGAGTAGATGGGGGAAATGGTTGCTCTGAATGTAGTCTTTTAATTGAAGAAGGGAGAAAAACCTGAGAGCTGTGATTTATACCCGGTCTCATAAACACTTTTTCAAATTTTCCTGCCTCCTGAGCTCTTGCAAATGCGATCATGCCTGACAGAACCGGTTCCTAATGGAAACTCAAAAAATAGGTATCGTGTTATGACCATGAATTTCCAGAAATGCAGCCAGCCAATGCCCAGGCAGCAGAGATTTGGATGACTGCTGTGGTTTTACATGTGAATTACACCAGCCATGCTAAACCTGTGAAATGAAAATGAGAGTGAAGTGCTTAAGCTGTGGGTTCAATTCTGCCCTCCCTGACCCACGCACAGCAGCAGCGAGAAGCCACAGGGACTTCAGGGGATCTTGTGGAGTTTAAGCTTGTTCAGAAAAGAAAGGCAGCACACAAATCCCTCAAAAGGTGATTTAAATGTGACACTACACGGGCCCCTTTGAGAGCTCAGTGATCTGTTCAGCCCCTGAGTCCTGAGGAGGGAGCAGGCTGGGACACGACTGCAGCCCTGCATCCTCCCAGGGATGCTGAGGGTCAGTTCCTAAATAACTTGACCAAGGCAAGGATGTTCAGGCTCCTGGAGCAGTGGAAGTGCAGGTTGTTATTTTACCTTTTTTTCAGAACAGATGCTGGAAGACCACAGGCAGGGACTGCTTCCTTGTACGCTGATTCATTTACCACATGACAACCTGCTGCTTCTACAAAAATTTATATGAAGCAGAAGAGTCTGTTCGTTTTTGCTAAGTTATATATTTCACTTTTGACTTTTTGTATTTGGCTCTGATTTGATTCTTGGAGTGCTTGCAGAGTGGTTAGCAGAGCAGAGGGCTTGACCAGACAAATGTTCAATAGTGGAAGCAGCAAGAGGTAACAAGCCCAGTGTCAGTTTTTACAGTCACTTCTTCAGAGCAGGATTGCATAGGATTCACCTGGCGTTCCTGGTGGTACACCCTGCATACGTGTATGCTTGTGGGGGGAAGGAAACTGCATGAAAAATATTTGGCTGTTTGTGGTTTGGTTTTTTTGGATACCAAACAACTCCAGTAGTGTGAGAGAACGTGTCTCTGGTTGATAACAGGGCTGGAAATGGTGAAATGCTCTGGAGTGTAACTGAAAAATAGAAAGCAGGCTGTGGTTGGGAGGCTGAGTGATTCTTTTGCTCTCACACCAGGCGAAGGCTTTGAGGCTTTTGCATTTTGCATACCTGATAGAACTGACATTGCCATTCCTTTTTATAAATCACTGTTGCTGACAATGCTCTCACCACTAGCTCAGTTTGTTCTGTTTCTCCACCAGTGACTTTCTGTAAATTTTCAGTTCCTGGTGGACTGGCTGTGTATACTTGAACTGCTTGTTAATAGGTAGAGCATTGCTTATTTTGTGTTTGTGTAATCTGTAGATGCCCCTGCACTGCGAAGTTAGATCCAAATTACAGTCTTTAACCACAGCACATAACTTATGGTGGAATAATGTCTGCAAATCTGAGCTCTGCAGACCATCCACAGTTAGAGAGCCCTTGGCATCTTCCTTTTGCTGCTTGCAGAGTTCTTCCTATTCTTTACAACACTCAGGATTTAGCAGTGACTATATTGAATGTTCAGATGTCATAAATGCAGGCTGTGAAGCCTCACATTGAAGTGACACGTTTTCCTCACAGTTTCTCCAACCCATTATCATTCCAGTTGCATTTCGCATCTGATGGCTGTGAAAAGTGACCAAGGGAATGCAGACAAGTTACTGGATGGCGGCGTGTGTTGCAACATGCAGTGACACTGAGAAAACGTGCCAGTGTGTTAGGTAATCAGTAGAAATATTGAGAAAATAATTGCTGTTAACATATTGTGCTGGCAGCCGCCAGAACAGCACTAATTTCTGGGTCTGGTTATGAAGATGCCGGAGCAGCCGCTGTGTTCTATATGTGTCTGTGTCTGACACAGAGCACTGAGCAGACGAGCTCTTATTCAAATTTCTGCTGGCTGGTGCCTTTCCTGGAGTCTTCTAAATAGATACAGTTCATCAGTAGAACGTTTTTTCCATATTGCATCAATTTTGAGGCCCATGACTTTGCCACCCCCCTTCTGTTAATTTTGATTTTCTGTTTGGGGTACTTGTTTGTACCAAGTGGAGATGGGGCAGAACTCAAAACGAAACTCGTGAGATTGTTAACTCTGTGCATCACGTACCTGCCCACGAGGGCTCATTTGACCCAGACATGTTACTGCTGTCTCAGGATTTATTATGAAAGTGCAGTGCTTGCTTTTGGAAATGCCCATTCATCATGACAAAAAGATTGCTCAAATTTTATGCTCCTAGAACCAAAATAATTTAAAAAACAAAGAAGAAAGAAAATGGTAAAGGAAAAAGAAAAAGAAGTTTAAAATGTTTTTTTTATTTGCATAGTGCTAAAATAAGGTCAGTGTCTGCATTCACACATTTCCAGCAGTGCAGACAGGCCTCATGAGGTGGAAACAGAAAGGAAAAAAATGGGGGTTTCTTATTTCTCTCCAGGCTGGAGTAGGTGGAATAGGTTTGCTCCTCTGGCTGCTGCAAGAGTGTTGCTCCAGGAGCAGTTTGAGTAGAGGAAGCTGTTGGTGGCTCGGGCTCTGGCAGTGGTTCTGAGCGTGGAGGGCACCACCTGCACCAGACCCAAAACTGCCTGGGCACGGAGCTGGCAGCAGTGCCCCTGCCTGGGGGCTTGCCTGCAGAAGGGTCAGACAGCTGGGGCTCAGCTTCCAGTTCTCCCTCAACTTGGGCACTTTTTAGTGGTGTTTGGAGTTGCTGGCTGCTCTGAAGGGCTGTGTTTGGACTGTGTGTTTATGTGGAGTTGATAACAGTGTGCTAAGTGCAATTACCGCACACCTTTGACCCGCTCACCTGTGTTTTGCCCAATCTCTCTCGCTGTATCAGGCAGTAGGTTGGGGAGATAGTAAGGAAAAAGGCTCTGAGAATGGTGAGGAGGGGAGGAAGAGGAGAAACAAAGATGGTCTTGCTAAGGTCCAGTCCTTCCTGTCTCTCCTCCTTGCCTACACCTTCAGGCATTCAAGGTGGGATGTCCTCAAGCTCGCCACTGTCCAGATTCCCTGTGCCACTGAGTGCAGTGGCACAGAGCCTTAGGAAGAAGAAGGCTGAGGATGGTGCAGGTTGGGTGACATCAAGGACAGATGGGGTTTTGTTTTTCCTGGGCCTTTTGCTGTCCTGATCAAGGAATCTGATGTCTTCTGCTTTTGTGGGTGGTGTGGGGTGGGAGTTGCTCTCTTACATCCATATTTTTTCCAGAAGAGCTGTGTTTGGCAGTGAGCAGATACAGTTTTGTGCTTATGTCCAAGTGTCTTCCTCCCGTGGTGTGGGATCCACATGTGTTGCACACACCAGGGAGACATTCCCTGTGGAGCCTGGGGAGAGATTGCTGAAGCAGGCAGCTTTTTTCCAGGTTTCCCTTTTCCCAAAGGAGCTTGTTATTTCTGGTGCCTCGTGTATCCCAGGCAGAACAAAATATACCTATTTGAGATGATAGCAGTGTTGTTTGGTGGAAGCAGGAGCTGGTGTGATGTTGGCACGTGGCTCTGGGGACCGTTTCCCAATCCAGTCCTTGTTGCTAAGCAGTTGCCAAATGTGGCATTTTGTTCGGCAGATGTGGCTGAGAGTTTCCAGTGCAGATAATTGAAATATTGTCTTTGAAGGATGCAGATAAATGTGAGCAACTGTTATCATGGTGCTACAAGCCTTTTGCTATTGTCGGGGAAAAGAAATACTTGGAAAATATGAAAATCCTTCATACTGCATGAAATTATTCAAATTGTAGTAATACATAAAGGACAATCTACCAGTGGAATGTATGCCATGGAGACGTGTGCGAAAGGATGAATTTTGACAAGGGAATCTTAACAAATTTATTTGCTTGTTAATATAGTGTCAGGTGGGATGTATCTCCCAAATTACCTCAGAAAAGCAGTAACAGCAGGTGGGTTTGCAAAGCTGAGGTGTGTTCCAGGTCAGTGAGAGGCAGGCAGGTGCTGAGGGTTTGGTGGCAAGGGGCAGCCTGGCCCTAGCAGAGCCCTGATAGAGGATGGTGTCCTGATGCTGGGGTTGCTTTGAATTCTCTGGGAGCTGGCGTTGTGCTGAGGGTACCCAGCCTGGCTGCAGGGCACCAGCAGTCAGCTGTGAACCCTGCTGGGTTGGATGCTCAGGCTTCAGCTTGAGGAAGCCTTGTTGCATGACTGTGTTGGATTGTTGCTGGGGCACACGTGCTGCAGTCAGAGAAGTGGAAGTTTTTGCAGTATTTTTACTGTTTTAACTAAGCTCTGGTATCAAGGGCATTGCACAGTGCAGTTGTTCTAGTGAGGCACAACTTTACTGTCACGTCCAGTGAGATTTATCGATGATGGTCTGTGATATAAAGACCACTGTGCAGCTCTGGTTCTTCAAAAGGTGCTGAGGCCAAACGGTGCTAAGTAATAAAAGATGAGCTGCAAACCACCACGGCAGCTGTTCCTACAGAACTGCTTAAAAAATAAAAAGATGCCCATGCTTTCTAGCTGGCCACCTGCATCAGTGAACAGGGCATGGAATGCATGAGCACAGAGCTGTGTTTGCCTGGTTTTGTGCCTTTCTCACAACTGTTTCACATAACTCTTTAAATAAGTAACCTGTCTTTTTAAGACTTCATATATAACTTCAAACTAATGAACCAGTCTAATAGGAATGCTGCTTTAAAAATACAAATAAAGAGCTGTGTGATGGAGAGGGGTTTAGCTATGTCTGCTCAAGGATGAGCTGTAGTGATGCTGTACTGCTGTGAGCTTCTGCAGGGCTTCACTCGAGCATTTTAGCAGAGCTCTTTAGAGCAGGTAGTAAAGAAGTGAGTGAAGTAAGTGTCACCAACATGGAGAAGGCTAGAGGAGGGCTGGAATGGTGGGTCTGAGGAGCAGAACGTGGATCACCTGGTGCTGGCTGCTGCTGAAGGGCTCTGCCATGGACCTGCTGCCCTTCCACTTGAGCAGTCACCCGTGGGAGAGCTTGATTAGAGCTCTGCTGCAAGAGAGAGCGGGAGGGACTTCAGACTGACTCACGAGTAAGCAAGGAAAAGGCACATCTTTACCTTTCCTTGGCTGACCGTGTGGCTGGGGGTTATTTCCTTCGGGTCTGCAGTGGGTGCCCTGCAGCAGCCCCTCAGCAGCTCCCCTGGGGTCCCTCCCAGCCAGCAGATTAGCAATGCTCAGCTCAGTAGCTGCTGCTGGACCTGTCTTCCACCAACATCTAATCCGTTTTTCAACCCATCTGCACTCCTGAGCCTGTGCAGTATCCTGTGGCAGTGTGGTGCACAGCTGAATTTTGTTCTAAGTGAAAAGTGTTTCCCTGTGTTTGTTTAAACCTCCTGCTTGCTAATTAGGGGACAGGTGGGGAAATCAGCACACTTTACCTCTCCTCTCCTTTTCGCATATTTTATGCCTGCACAAATGGCAGTGGGAATGCAGCCCAGCTGGGGGGTATTTCCACTCTGGTGCTTTACAACACTTGTGGTTATACAATTTATTTTGCATACAGTGGGGATAGTTTGATAGTAAAAGTTTGGTATCTTCTTGAAGGCCCTGAGAAATGTTATGTCCTGCACAGGGATTATTTTTGTTAAGGGATCAGTCAGCAGTTGACAGCCACAAAGGTTATGTTTCTGTCACCCAAAGGGAGTAGTAGGGGGAAGAAGTTGCATTTTCCTCATTGAGCAGGTTTTGAAAAAGGAAAACTTGGAGGTATTTCTTGCTCTTTGTCTTAGAAAAAGATTTTTATTGTTTTAATTAATATGTTAGATTCCTCAGTTGATGAGCCTGATTCTGTCCTCTCTAATTGCATGCACTTAGTTAAATCTGAGTACATCAAGAGAAGGAAAATCTAAGCAGGAAATAAAGCAGTGAAAATTTCAAGATGCCTCCAGAGAGAAGAGAATTGTTACCAAATGGGAACTGTTTCTTGCTGGCCTCACCGTTACTTTTGAGGAAGAACATCTACTCAGCTGCTGGAAATAGGCTCCTCAGAGTGAAGCATCTCCTGCTGTCTAGCTGGGTTTTAATGCATCTACTGCTTTGCAGCGAAGGACTTGTTAGGTTTGTGTTGTAATGCTCAGAAAACGAGGAGCTGCTAAGCTCATTAGGGTGCCACTCATCGTTTGTGGTCACTGCTGTGAAGGACTCACAGCCTGGCCACAGCCAGGGAGGGTTTGTGTGTCCTGGGCCTCTCGTTTCCTGGGGCCACCCCATGTCTGCTGTGTCCCAGCAGACCCAGAGCATTTGTGCCACCTCCAGTGGGGGCTTTGTGCAGAGTGGGTGAATGCTTTTTGTCAGTCAAGGTCGTGTGTGCTGGCTGAACCATCTTCTCTGCAGCAGTTTTCCTGGGAATTCAGAAATGCAGCAGATGCCCCATTGTCCTGGCTGGGGTGATGGCAGTGACTGCCTCCGGGACAGAAAGCCACAGATTTCCCTGTTTGAAACCACACCATGCAGCCACCATGACTGCAGTTAGGGTGGTAACAAGGTCCTAAAGACCTTATTAAGAGTATGTTCCCTTTCATGCGTGTTTCTTTTCAAGTAGCTGCTGCTGGGCTAGAACAGAGCTGCTGGAAGGAGAGAGGTGTGGAGTCTGTGTGACCTCCCAGGCCAACAGTGGAGGGCTCATGAAATCTCAAAAGAACTGTTCAGGAAAGGGAAGGGTTCACATAAAAATCAGGGCTTTAACTCTTTCCCCTTACTCATTTCACACTTTTTGGAGAGTAAAAGCTGTGTGTGTTTGTAAAGGGCTCTTGTGGGCTACCTGCATCAGCTGTGGGCTATGGGCTCTTGGGTTTTCTTGCAAGTGCCAAAACCAGTTGGGCACCTTTGCTTCCCAGCTGCATGGACAGATCAGGACTGCACCCTGGAAATTCAGGGCAAGCATAGCTCAAGCTCTTGGAGAGGGGGAGGAGGAACCAGGCTCATCATTTGAGATGCCTGTTGAGAAGGAAGGCAAGTTGTCTGAACTGCTGCTGTGGAATTACTGTTGGCACCTGGATCTGAGGGCAGGTGGGAGTGAGCAGGAGAGCCTTAAAGGATGATACTGATGAATGATCTAACAAAAACTCTTTTCTTTCACCCATTCTCCTTCAAGACCCAGAATTCCTTCATTTCTGCCCTCCCTTCTGAGGAGGCTCAATGTTGCACAGGTCGCATTGGGGACATCCAGGTCTTGCAAATGAAACCACTGCTGGTGCTAACACTGAAATGCAGAGAGCACTGAACAGGACACTGAAAATGCTGCCATAATTGTGATAGTCACGTGATTTCAGATACTCAGGGGTACAGTAGTACTGTGTGAAGGGGAAGAGTATCAAACTGGCCTAGTTGTGCTGATTAGAACTGTTTAAATACAGCATGTGTACAATCTATTCTTCAACAGGCTGCTATCAGCTGGGGGAGCTAGACTGTTTTCCATGCTTATCTCCTTTCTTATCATCCTCTTGGTAGCAAGGTCTGAATTCATGGCTCCATTTGACCTAAGGTTTAAGTATGAGGGTGAGGTCAGGGGCTGGCATGTGAGCTCCTGCCTGGCACTGAACTGAGGGATCTGTGTACTCTGTACATGCAGTTATTGCAGGGTGGTGTTTTTTTTTTTTACTTATAGTTGGACTCTGATCTAGTGTTGCCAGTTCCCTTTATCTTTGATTGCAAAGTACCTTCTTTAGAAATGTGGGTGCACTTCTGCACACCAGTGTGAAGAGCAAGACAGCGTTACAGAATCATTTGGGAAATGAGTTCTCTGTGTACAGTGTGATTTCTTCTGAATTCCTTGCTTTTCTTTGCATATTTAGAAAAGCGGATGCTGCCTCGAGCTCTGCATCTTTTGTGTGTGGACAGACCTTAGAATAAAATAATAGCTGAGGTGGCAGAAAATGACAGAGGAGCCCATTGCATGCGTACCAGTGCCTTTCTGTTTTTCAGAGAGACTGTTCAGTTCCTCTGTTGGATTTGGCTGGTTAGTTCCCAGAACTCTGCATCACTGAACCTGGTGTCTGAAAAGGGCTTTACCTGGGTAACGCCAGTCTGGCTGTATGAAAGTCTTTGGGAGAAGCAGAGAACATTCCCTGACTAATTTATCTGTAGGGGGTATTTTCTTGCCACTCTACCATCCTTTTATGCATGACTTAGCTTCCCAGCCGACTAAAGCCTTTGAAGTTAGATTGCAAATAGCTCTTCAGCTATCCCTTCCCCCCATCTAAAATAGGGAAACCAGAACAACCATTGCTGTGGAAAGAGCCTGCCTTGTTACATGGCTTCCCAATGTTAACACCCCTCTCTTTTCCTCCTTCCTTTTCCCTACCTCCTCCTCCCCCACATAAAGAAACCCTTTTTTTTCCCCCTTAATAAGATCTACTTAAGACTTGAGGGAAAAGGCCATGGTTCCATGAGATGGTAAATCCAATTTTAGGGTGTTTCATATGTGATGAAAAACACTGTGGCCACATGACGCTGCCCCTGAATTGGCACACATTCGCCCTGCCAGTTCGGATTTGTCCACATAATGCAGGAGGGGCCACTGTCCAGGCCAGCCTCGCATGGGGGCATGCACGGGCTGCCCAGGCCTCCCAGAGCTCGGGCTGGGGCCAGGGACTCCCCATCCCATACTCACTGTATTTTGTGACCTGCCCAGTTGGATGTTCACGTCGGTCTCCGCTCAGGTCTGTGCAGTCGGGGTGTCTGCAAGTTTCCGGTCTCGGCGTTGCTGAGTGTGGACCCCAAGGATGTTATGTTGGCCTCTCCCCGCAGACACCAGAGAGTCTCTTGTCCATGGGAAGCCCTGAGGCAAATGTCTGGCTACTCCAAATACCCCTTCTTCGATGATCTTGCTGACAGGAGCAGTGTAACCACATCATATGCCATGAGGTTTGCAGTTAAGAGCCTCCTTCTCCTTTTGGAAAGACCTGAGTTAAGCCATCCTCTTTGTGGAAGGTGATGCACTTACTAACAAACAGAGCAACCCCCTCAACCTAGCTCTCCTTGCCAGTTCATCTCTTCAGGATTTCTGCTGAGGCAGATCTGGCAGTTGTTTTCCCACTGACTTAATTCCTGGCTCTGAGGATTTCTGTCCTAGGAAGCTCTTACAGTGGGCTCTTGAAATCCACACTGAAAACTGGACTGTGGTGCTGTCTTGCCAAGAGGATGGGTTTTTGAAACTACTGGAAGATGATTGAGTGTTCTCCCCTTGGGATCGCATTCCTTGAGTTGTCTTTTTTCCTGGATCAGTAAAGATCTGTTTACCTCAGACTGCACCACATGTGCTTCCCACCTCTGTCCTCTTGCTTCACCTGGAATTGTCTGTCCTTCCCTGCATCACTTGCTGAATGAAGTAAGTTTTTAGCCTTGTGGAAATGCCTGGAGGCTGCTTGAGTGGGTGTTTCTTACTCCAGGATCCATTTTGACTTCTGGAAGGAAGGATCCATGCATAATTTCCTACAGCCACTGGAGCTCCTACGTACAGTCAAGTAAAAACAGCCTGAACCCCTCCTGTTCAATCATTGCATTAATTTTCTCCTATTTTTTGTGGGTTTTTTGTATGGACCATTTCATGCCCTGTGTCACGTCAGGGGCTTTGCTTTGGGAAATACTGATTTAAGCTACTGCTCAGTTCCTTTCCTTGGAGATGTTGATGTTATTCCACTGTCCTGCAGGGAGACAGGATAATCCCCTCTGGAGTCTGAAACAGGGCCTCGAAGTGTCGAGACCCATTTCAGCTGCTCAGTGCATGTGAGGGCCTGCAGGAAGTGTGGTGTGGGTTTGCATGAGGCTGGGATGCTCTTCAGCACTGCTGTCCATCCTACAGGAGTCATTTTAGCTTGTTTTGTCATCTTGTTTCACTAGATTCTCTGATGATGGCACGGACTGTTGGGCAGCTCTCCAGCTCTCCTGCTGTCCTTAAAACATAAGTCAATTTACTTCTGTTCCTGGTGTCAGGAAATACTGGAAGTGAGTGAGGAGACTTTTTCCCTTTGTAGGCATTAGCCCCATGTTCCTCCCCCTCTCAAGAGCCCTTCCTGCCCTACACTGACAGCTCAGTTGAGCTCCTTCCCTGCATCCTTCCAAATCCCTACCTGTGGCAACTCCTCGTGTACAGGATGGTCTAATTAGGGACCAGCATCTGATGGAGCCTATTGTGAGGCACAAACAAGCACATGGCATTTCCTCACCTCTGTCCCCCTCTTTTGGGACCAGCAGGGTCTTCCAGGGAATTCTCCCTCCATCCTTTGTGGTTTGAGATACCGACTCAAAGTTCCCTCTCGGCCTTAGGAAGGAAAGTAAGTGGCGTAAATTGGGCTGGTGTTTGCAGGGCTGTTTGTTTACAATGAGCACTTGGATATTATTGTCACCTGTTTTACTCGTTGGGCAGCCCTGTAGGTGTGGGGAGCATTGTCTGTGCCAAAGAAGTGCTGCAAGTAAGTACCAGACCAAAACACAACCTGAGCCAATGCAGTGTGTGTGTTAGGTGGGATGTTGGCATCACAGAGAGCTTGAACTCTCTTTTTCAGGTAGTGAGAGGTACTTTGGCAATTGGTACTAGAGAAACCAAAACCCCCAAGGAATGTCTCTCCTTCTGTGAGAAATCCCTGTTCCATTAGGGCCTTTTTGGTGCCCCTTTTTGTGGGACACAGCACTGAGTCCATCACTCTGATCTGTGTGTTTGCAGCCTTTGCTTGTGAGTTCATTTATAAAGTGCTGTACAAATATATAACCATATAAAAACCTTGCAGTCTTCTTTTCTAGAGATAGAATCACATGTTGCTGGAGATATTTTATAATCACTGATTTGTCATATGTAAATCTTTCCATTTGCCAATTACTGAGCTGGGCATTTTATTATAGTGCAAACACCATAAAGTTGTTCCAATTAAAAGCTGCTGTGGTTGCCCTCGCGGGCTCTGCCTGCAGCAGGAGGACGGGAGCTCTCTCAGCTGCCCAGAGGAGGTTGAAAGACCTGACTAACCCATGGGGAGGAGGCAGCAACCTAATTCCAGCTTCAATCCAGGCTGTGGTGGTGGTGGGCTAGCCACCACGGGTGCTGGGGACAGCGCAGTGACCAGACCAGGTTGGGAAGCTCACCCAGGAAGGTGCAGGCAGTGTTTGCTCTGTGTTTGAGCTGCTGCTGTAGCTGGACTGCTGGCAAACCACCTGGAGTGGCTCTGCCCTCCTGTGCTCCGCGTCAGCACCGCCCTTGTGCATGTTCCTCCCGAGGCAGGGCTATAATTATGGTTAGCAGAGTAAAAACACTGGTGTGCGTTGTAAATAGGGTGCCGAGTCTGCCTTGTTCACGCCTGCCACGGCGAGGTGTGAATGCTCTGCACGGTCCCTCTGCCGTGTCATCCTGCCCCAGCCTTGCTCTCCCGGCAAGACAGGAGGGCAGTTCAGAGCCACGGCTCCTCCTCCTGTGCTTTTCCTAGGACGTGGAACCTGCGAGATAAAAGCAGATTAAAAAGCAGCAAAGCAGTGCTCTCTGAAGCCCTCACTGGGCTTGTAGATTTTGGGCTGCAAGAGGTATTTGGTATTTACTCTGTTAGCAGAGTGAGTGGTGGGATTCTCTGGGCCAAACTTGAAAGGAGTTTTTCAGTGAAGTTGTCTTGGAGGAAGAGTTACAGGTGGCTGGTTGGTGACCTCAGGCTTCATTTTTGTTCCGGATGGTGGCATAAGAAATGTGGCAGCTTTGAAACATCTCATTCTCTTTAACGTGCTCTGCTGAAGGAGTCTGGGAAGAGAATTGTGTGTTAGAGAACTGGAGCTGGTTTCACCCAGGGATCATGGCTGTTTCCTTTGTCAAACACAGCACAGGCAGTGAGGGGCCTGGTGCGAGCCCAGTGTGGGGAGGCAGCTGGGGCTGGGGTGTAGGAGGTCACAGGGACCTGGAGTCTGTTCTTGACTCCGTTAGTGACTTGGTGTATGACCCTCTTCAGTCAGTTGTCCTCTCCTCCTCACCTCTGAAGGCTTTTCTTTCCCTGCTTTTTTGTAAGGATAAAGTGTGAGATGACCACTTGTGAATTTTTTTCAACCCTTGGTTGGACTTAATCCAAAACCAAGTGATGACTGTTTAACCAGGTTAGGAAAACTTTTTTGTCCAAGAGTCCCTTCTGATTTTAGTTCTAGCGTTATTGAAAAACATGAAGGCTGATGCCCTTGTACTGTACTGAATGCCATTGATCCTGCATTTCATTATTTTGATGCACCAGAGCTCAGCCAGGTAATGCCAGAGTAGTTGCTGTGTTCAGTGGCACAATTCCCTGCCTCAAATAAAAGTAACTTAGGACCCAGCAGAATGTTTAAGCGAAATGAGCTGTAAGCTGAGGGTATTCAAAATGTGTTCTGAAATTCTGAGTAAAGTCTTTTATCAGATGGCCTTTTAGAAGGAAATGGAAGTTTCTCTGCCTGTAAGAAAGGTACTGAACAATGTGTACAGTGCAGGTCCCAACCACTGCCACGGTGTCAGTGCTCCTCTGGGTCGGGGATGGAGCAGCCTCCTCACATCTGGAAGCTGCCAGTTCTGCGTGCAAACGTTAGGATGTAGTTTATTTTCTCTGCAGGTATTAACATTTGCTTGCAGAATGCTGGTATGGCTCTGAGGTGGGATTGATACCCTGCAGCCAGCTCTGCCCTGTCACTATTCCAGCTGATGCAGGAGTGGCATCCCAGGATGTTCCCTCATTTAACTTAAGAGTCTCAGCACACTGTGCTGGTGCTAAAGGTGGCAATTAACATTTTGGGTGAACAGTGAATGAGGCCATTTATAACCAGTTACGCTGACATGAATCTCTCCCAACAAATTTGCATCATTAAAGAACCTTTGGAAAAATGTGTCATGCGTATAATTAAATACCTGTTTTGCTAACTCTTAATTTAATTAATCCAAAGTAAAGATGGCAGCACAAATTAATTTAGCTGGAAATGGCTTTTCTCTCAGTGGGCTGAAGGGAGGTTTTCTGGTGGCATTGTACCAGATGACCTCAGAAACAGGCAGGTGAACTCCAGGACGGATTGACACAGGTTTTTTTGACAGTGATGGCCGTGACATTCTCATAGCAGTATGTATGTCATCTATCAGCTCGCTTTTTTCTGCTTGTGAGAGCAAAGAGGGAGGCCAGCTAGAAGGCAGTTTCTTTGAGAGGACAGCACAGGCGCTTTTCAGCTCTACCCTGAGAGGTATTTGGTACCAACCACAGTAGATCCAGGTTCAGACAGGTGAATGAAAAGAAATTCAGATAACAGAAGATCTTTCTATGTCTCCCCTTGGTTTTTCTATCTGTACCTTGATCTCTTTCACTTGGTGCCTACATTTTTCCCCCTTAGATATGAGCAGTTACAGGAAAGTCATCCGCTTTAAATATTCGTTACTCTTAACTTTCTTTGAAGACTTCCTTGTAGATGATCTTTTGGTTTGACCTCTTTCCTAACCTTGTGATTCTTTGCCCCTACCCCCTGTGCCTTTTCTGATCCTTTTCTCCCTGCCATTTCGTCTCCTTCTCTCTCCCTGTCCATCTTGCTTGGGATAAAACTGGAGCACAGACTGTGTGCACTGTGCAAGTGGAGGTGAGTTGTCAGCCCAACATTGTAGGAAGCAGAGATTCTGTTGTTGCTTTCTCTAGACCCATCTGAGCACCAGAAGTGAAAAAAAAAGAAAAATCTTTCAGTCTTTCAGACACGCTGGTTATTGCTTTAGCAGTTCTCATTTCAGGTTAAGTAAAAATTAATGCATGTATGGATGAAGGAAGCTCTGTGCCCTAAAGCATGGAATCCTGCTAGTCCTGCCACCTCTCTGCAATGTCAGGACTGGCTTTTCTATGTGGTGTTTCCTTCAAGAGGGAAAATTCAGCCTCATTTATCAGGCAGGTACTGAGGTTGATCGGAGGCTGGTGTGGATGGCCGTGGGCTCTGGGTGATGGGCAGGAGCACACGAATCTCCTGTGGCAGGACTGGCTGGGACAGGCTGAGGGCTGTGCTGCTCCAGGATGGAAGGTTGGGAGGGCTCTGGGAGGGTGCAGGGTCCTGCAGGAGGGACCAGGGAGAATCTGTGGCTTGACACTGCTTGGTGCTGGTCTCCCCTGAGGCCTCATGAGGTGACTTTTCTCCATATCCCATCAGATGAGATGAATGTGAACTCGAAGCTGATTTTGTCTGTCTTTGCTAGCCCGAACACTCCTGGCTTTCTATCCAGTGCCAACCTTTAGCATCATCCAGTGTTTGCAATTGGAGCCAGTGCTTTTAACAGGGCCTTTTGTGTTCACTTACTGAAGACCAGGGTCTGTTTCACAGGAATCTTGTTTACACCTGCCACAGTCGTCCTTTTTGCTCTTCCTTTGCTCCTTTCACTGGAGCTGCAGTAGTTGAAATGCTAGAATGTCCTTTCATTCCCCGGCATCCTCGGCGTGGGACGTGACCGCAATAGAGCAGCTGGGGAGGGGATGCAGGGTGTGAGACCCACTGAGTGAGAAGTGTCAGCCAGACATGGGCAGCTCAAGGGCATGATGCAACTGGGCTCTGGAAAGACTCGAGTGCAATGGGTTATCACCTCTGCTTCTTTTTTAGCTGTTCATTTTAGGGTTTACAAAGCAGCCCTCGGAGTCCTCCCTGCACGCACAGATGCACTAAAGTGACTCTGTGGCTACGAGGGAGTCCCCTCTCCATCACCATTACCGGGGATCGATAGCTCTTGCTCGGGGTTTGCCAGGTGGATGGTGTCTCCTTGTTGGGCATTTTGGGCACTAAAACTATGGCAGTTTTTTGGGGGTGACCCGGGCGCTGCAGGAGGCGGTGAGTTCGTGCCGCAGCAGAGGAATGCGGGGAAGCCAGGGCGAGGGGAGGTGCCAGGGCTGGAGGATTTGCACAGCTGCTGTTCCAAGCCTCGTGCTCAGCCTGCTCTCTGGTGGTAGCTGCTGTAGCAGAGATGACCTTTGATAAAACGGGAAACATTTGGAGTGATTTGGGTAGTTGTGGTTGCTCAGTTTCACACAGCGACAGTTTGTAGCAGAGTCAACTCAGCTGCTCCTGCTTTTGTTTGCATACCCCAGTAAGAAATTCACAGGTTAAGAACCAAATCACAGCAGCTTCAGTGTGAAAACTGCCAACAGTCTGCTCCTCAACAGCTCTTCCCAGAACTTCCAGGTTCTCCAGTGTCTGATACTGCTCTTTCCTTTCAGACCGGGGAGACTGGTAGGAGAGCAGACAGAAGAGGCACCTGCTGGCACGAAATGTGGAGCAAATAATAAATATCTTTGGGATCTACAGTCAAATTTGGCTGAAAGCAGCCAGCAGGTTCCAAGATTCTTGCCAGGATTGTGATAGAGAGAGGCACTGGCAGACCACTTGATGGTGATCTCCTCCTGGCTCCCAGGGCAGCGGGAGGGCTCTGGCCAGGAGGAGCATCCCTGCTGTGCCCTGGGCTGTGCTGGGGATCACAGGGAGGCTCTTCACTGACTTCAGCAATGTGAGACACATGTTTGGAGGTTGCAGGGACCCTGTGCTGCCTGCTGTCATCACTCTAGTCAAAGATGAGCCCCATTCATGTTTCCTAGATAAGCTGTCACCGTGTGGATATGTCTTCCAGCAGTATTTGGTTACTGTAATTCGTATCAGGGTTTTGATACCTGAGGGATGTGACAGTCACAGGTGTGGATTCTTGGTGCTGGAGGCACCTTGGGGACTGGAGTGCCTGTGGGACACAGTGTGCAGGTGTGACCATGTGCCGTTGAGGATGGAGGTAGTACCTGAGACTTTTCTTTTGTACAAGACCTAGTCAGGCGCATTTGAGACTTGAGAGCAAGCAGGCACTCTCTGTTATATTCCAGTTTCCATCCCTTTGGCAGCAGAGGTAGGACATAGTTGTGGCCTTTTCTATAAGTCTGTATTTCTTGTGGCTGGTAAAGTATTCATCTTGTCCCAAAACGCAACATAGGCTATGTCTTTGAATCCTGGCATTTATGACTTTGATGTTTAAAAGCAATTTAACCAGATTTGGGGTTCTTTTTTCCCATGCGAATTGCTGTGGTCTAACCAAGACAACTTTTAGTAGCAGCAACCATGTGGAGGTATTATCTTTCCACAATTAGAGGTTGGGATTTGACAGCAAATGAGCCAGGGATTATAATTAAAAAACAGGGTAATTATTTGTGCATGGAGGAACTAAGGAATAAAAACTCATGGTGTAATGTACCTATGTGTACTAGATGCAAATAAGAGATAACGTATCTTGCAGTGAAGGATGTTTCAATTGTGTGTATTTCAGCGAGCATGGGAGCAGTTCCTCCTGCTCCATAGAAGCTGAGGGTTTTGTTCAGTTGGTGCTGATGCTCTTTTAGAAAGCTTTTACCTCTCTGATTCCTGAGGTCTGACACGGAAGAGAAAAGCTTCAATAGGCACCAGCTGCCCAGTGGGCCCTGTCTTTTCAGAGCATCGCTGGCTTTTCTCCGTTCCCAATTAAAATGTGTGTTAAACTTAGCTTTTGTTTGAAGCAGCCCAGCGCTGTGGTATTTAATGTAAAGAGAATGTGCTCGTCACCTTTTCTCTCTCTTTTGTGGCAGGGTCAGCATTCCTCAGGGGAGGACATGGAAATCTCTGACGACGAGACCAACCCTGCACCCATCACCAGCGCGGAATGTGCCAAAACCATTGTGGTGAACTCCTCCGTCAGCAACACGGCCGTGATGGCCCCGTCCATCCCCCCGCTGCCACCGCCGGGATTCNTGCCCCCCTTCCATCCCGGCATGTTCCCGGTCATGCAGGTGGATATGATCAGCGTCCTGGGCAACCAGTGGGGCGGCATGCCGATGTCCTTCCAGATGCAAACCCAGATGCTGAGCCGCATGATGCAGGCGCAGAACACGTACCAGTACCCGCCTTTCGTGACGGGCCGGATGCAGTTTGTGAATCTCCCTCCCTACCGCCCGTTCTCCATGGGAGCCGCTCTGGCCCGCGGGCAGCAGTGGCCACCCCTGCCCAAGTTTGACCCCTCGGTTCCACCGCCGGGTTATGAGCCGAAGAAGGAAGATCCCCACAAAGCCACTGTGGATGGAGTCCTCCTGGTCATAGTGAAGGAACTAAAGGCCATCATGAAAAGGGACCTGAACCGCAAGATGGTCGAGGTGGTGGCGTTCCGGGCGTTTGATGACTGGTGGGACAAGAAGGAGCGTCTGGCAAAAGTGGGTTTTCACGTGCTCTGTCCTGGGTCCTGGGGAGAGCTTTTCTTAGTGCTTGTGGCCAGGGGTGTGGGGTCAGCGGGGGTCTGGAACTGACTTTAAAAAACCCAAAACCCTAAATTGTTATGTACGAGAGGAAGCTGAAGTTTAGCTCCAAAAAACTAAGGTCAGATGCAAGAGGAGTGATTGAAACCACCAAGCCTCTGTTTTGTGTTCCCCACTTTGTGCAATGAGATTTGTGGGTATTTCCAGTTCTCCCCCCTCCTCAGTGCATGTAGAAAGCAGCAGTTAACTCAAAAGCTGAACATTGGCCAAATACATGAAGAGTTCCAGGGATTAGTTGAGAAAACAGCTTTGCATGAATCCTCTGATCCTTTTCTCACCCAATTTGAAGTGTACCTCAGCCAGCAAACAGCTCTGTGATCTAATGTGTGGTGAATTTGTCACTACCCAAAAAACCTAACATTACAGAAAGGTTAATGCAAGCCTCAAAATTACCATTGCAGTGAATTACTGTAAAAATAACAAAACAAACAACGACCTGTAGGTAGATCTTCTGTTTCAGATGTCAGTTTTCAGAGCAGTATCCTCACCACCTGTCTTTGTAAACCAGTTGCGTGTTAATGCTGGTGCCTGGGAGAGCTCCTTGGCTTTCTGGAGGGGTTGGTAATGCTGCTGCTTAACAGCTGTTTTATGACAGTGTAATTTACTCTGGCTTAGAGCTGGCTGGCGTGACGTGCAGCAGAAACCCCGTCCCTCTCCTCCTGACTAATGCTCAGAGCTTTTCTCTTGCCAGCCAGTGTGTGTTGACAGTCTTGGAGGAGGCCCCTGAGTTTCCAGGGCAATAAAGGAAACAGATCCAGCAAATAGTTGCAAAAACAGCAACTGAAATTCTCAAGAAATTGTTTTAAACCAGGCATCTGCGGTGAAGAAGCAGAAGCAAGTCGAGACAGATCTTCAGGCTCTTTTACATCCAGCTATGGCTGGATTTGGTGTGTTCTTCCCTCATCTGGGGTCTGTAAGCCATTTTGGGAAGGGAAGCTGACTGTACCACAGCAGCTGGCCACAGTCCTTGCCACAGGTTATGTTGGATGTGAGCAATGTAATTGGAAATATGAAATTGCTGCATGGAAAACCACGTGTGCTTTCTGTCCAGGAACAGAGATGCCAGAACCATTTCTGCCCCAGGGCACGTGTTAACTGTTGTGTGCAGAAAAACCTCACAGATTTCAGAGCCTCCTTTCTGCTAGGACTGGGCACCCCTGGCATTGGGGTGGAACAGGATTCCTTCTCAGGCAGAAGCTGCCTGCTTTTGCAGAAAACAAAATATGAATACTCAGCTTAAACTGTACCTTCCTATTGCTGGTGCCTGTGTGTGTGTGAGGATGAGGCAGCTGGGCTCCTTGGTGGCAGCTGGAGGTCAGTTCCCCGTGTGCTCTGCCATCACACTGATTCTGGCTGCTGTATTCCATCAAAGAGAGCTGATTGATTGATTGATTCCAATTCTGGCAGCTAATTGACTTCCAAGAGGCATCATGCCATAGGTAAAGGCTGGGAAGGCTCAAGGATAAAGCTGGTGTCCTGGGTCAGGTAGGGTGGAAAAGGTATGGGGTGAAAGCTGTGAAAGGAACACATTGCTAGGGAAGGCAGCACATTCCATGGACCTTTTCTGCCTGAGCTAGGAGAAAGCTTTTCCTTGTTCCCAAATCTAGATGTGGGTTTAGGTCTGAAAGCCTGAGTAAGATGCATTAAGCAGAGTGCCAGGAATAACCAGGCATCCATGGCCACGGAGTGCTGCTGCTTGGATTCTGTGCTTGATATTCCCATTAGTCTTGTCCCTTGTTAGCAGGAGAGCTGAGCTTGTGCTGCCTCTTTGGTGATTACAGCCCACTTCAGCATGGGAGCTCTGTTAGGGTGTGCAGGAGAAACTGTTTGGGGTGTTGTGCCATGGGCTGATGCCAGTGAGTGTCACCTCCAGTGCCCCTGGCTCGGGCAGAGCACGACGTGTCACCGTGTGTGACATTCTCCCAGCTTGTCCACCTCTCCACAGCTGCAGAGATCTGAATTCCTGCCCTTCCTTCACACCTCAGCTCTGGTGAAAGAGGATTTGTTGAGGCTGTTTGTCTATTTCATAGGCCCTTTGGTGTTTCGCCTAAATATTTTGATGTTCCTGTTCCCAGGACTGGAGCCTTCTGACAGGTTTTGTGGACTTGGGCTGTGGTTGCTAAGGAAACACAGGGATGTGTGTGATTTTTGGCACACTATATTTGGCCTTACACTCAAAAGAAGGAAGGTGTTCCCGACTGGAAGGTCTGGAGTTGCTTTCAGTTGTGTGGGTTAGCAAAGAAAGGTAGGTAACACAGTGTTGGGCTGAACACAACTCAAGTTTCCTAAAGCACACTCAAGTTCTTTATATTATTCTGTGCAGCTCTGTTTCCTTTCAGGTGTGGGGCACCTTCAGATGCCCTCAGAGAAACTGATGCCTGGGCAGGGCAGTGATATTTCCCAAACCTCAACTGTCTAAATGGTTTCCAGAGTTTGTGTCCTTTGCAGGAAACTGCCCCTCTCAAATGTGCCTTCTCTGTTGCAGGCGTCTCTCACTCCAGTCAAGTCTGGAGGAGAAGTGGAGGAAAAACCAAAGCCGAAGGATCGAATCGCCTCTTGTCTTTTGGAGAACTGGAACAAAGGAGAAGGGCTGGGATATGAGGCAATCGGCTTGGGCATTGGGTTACGAGGGGCCATCCGCCTGCCATCCTTCAAGGTGAGAACAAAAAGCTCTCTTCCTAATGCTGACATCCCGCAGAGGAGCCTGAGGAGGACAGACCTCGCTGGTCTGTGCCCCAGAGCCCTCAGGCTGTTCACCCCACTCTGTGTTCACTCAGGGGGTTTCTGCTGACTCCCCAGGACCAGAGCAAGGACCCTCTGTCCCAGCCTTAGCTGTTCATCCTCCAGTTGTGTGAATTGTCTGTAGAGGATCTCCCTGCTCTGCAAGGGAAAGGGGACATTTGCCTGTGTTTAGGACACAGCATTTCAGCCTGATCATAAAAATACACGTGTGCTCATAGTGCTCTACACAGTTATTGTTTTGGTTGGAATCTGACGGTTTGGCAGCTGAGTCTCACCTGAAGTTTGCTTAAACTCTGTCTCCTCAGAAGCACGGGGTATCCATTTTAAAAAGCATTTGCATAAAAAATTAAATGTATCTTAAAAGAAGTGTGGGGTAGGGGAGTTTAGAGGGCTTCCCTGAAATTAGGATTTTTGAATGCGCAGAAGGTGCGAGTAAAGGTTTGGGATGAGAGATTCTGCAGTCTTTATTTAAAGTAAAATTTGCTTTGAGGTTCTTTAAGATGCCGAGGGCTTAGGCTGTCCTTCTGTTCTGCTACGATCTCAGACACAGGGATTTGTCAAGAGTTTTCTCTGTCATCCTCAAAGTACCTGGTGATGACATGCACCATGCTGGTACCCAGGGTGTTCTCATGCAAATTGAAGGGGTAGAGTTTCATTCAGAGTGAAATTCTGTTTTTGAGCAAATAAAGAGATCAAGAGCTGGGAAGTGGCCCTTGGTTTCTGCTGTAAGTGACCACAGGAAAATAAAGAAGTGGCAATTTGCTTAAGAAGTTGATTTCTGCTGTTTCTAAACTTTCAGAAATGCTAATTGTGTCTTTTGTTCAGGTGAAAAGAAAGGAGCCACCTGAAGCTGCCTCAGCAGGAGATCAGAAGAGAATCCGGCCTTCTACTTCTGTGGATGATGAAGATGAAGGTTTGCAAAGTGCATTTGTTTGAAACCTGGGAGCAGATGCAAACCCCACGCAAGCTGAATCCCTTTAAACTTCACAGCAGTGTGCTCGCTTCCAGTTAAACACAGAGTCAAGGATCTGAGCCAAACTCTGCAACTCACAGAGCTCTGATCAGCTGGGACATGGCCCCTCTGGGTTCAATTATCTGAAATTCACTGGTGGGAAGTTTAAGACCCACGTTTTAAGAATAACTCATGAGCTATTTTAGCTGTGCTAGGCCCCAGCAGAAGGAGCTCAGATGGGTTCATGGGCTGTTTGAGGTGTGCTCACAGCTCGCTGGGACGTGGTGGGAGGAAGCACGTAACAGTTTGCTCTGCATTTGCTTTGAAAAGGAAACCGAAGTTATTTGCCAGAAAAATCTGTTTGAGAATATCTTGACATTATTTCCTATAACCAGGGAAGAGTAAAGAGGAGACAAAGCTTTGAATACCCTTTGTTTTGCACAGGGGTTCATGTTGAAGTCAATTCGGATTAACGAGCGGTTTTGAAGCCAAAAAATGAAACAAAAAAGCATTGAATTCAGGTTACTTGTCCTGACCTCAGTCATGCCAAGTCTCCTGTCTGCTCTGCCTAGGGAGTGTCAGCTTTGGCCACCCACGTTTTGCCATCAGCACTGCTCACTGTGACACCAGCAAGTCCCTGTAAACCTGGGGCCCCTCGCACCACATGGGCACATTGCTCCTAACTTTGATCTTCCCAAAGAAGTTTCCCTTATGTAGCTAACTCTCTACGTCCTTTCCAATGTATTTGATGGTAATTTCTGTTGCTTTTGCTCCTCAGAGTCAGAGAGGGACAGGGATGCTTCTGATACAACATCTGACCTGTCAAAGAAGGATGCAGAGGCAGTGGGGCTGCGACGGCGGCCAGCAAGGCCATTGGAGCTTGACAGCGAGGGAGAAGAGGGAGATGAGACATCAGGGAAAGAGGAAGAGTCCTCCTCAGAGAAGGAAGAGGAGCAGGAAGAAGAGGGAGGCTTGGTGAAAGCAGCACCTGGCAAGGTGTGTTGGTTTGTGGCTGTGGTTTCAATGCTGTCTGTCATTAAAAGGGGGCCTGGTGATGCCAGATGCCAAAGTTCCCTTTTCTAGGAGATGGATGCTCCTGGTGGGGCCTGTCCTCACAGAACCTCTGTCAGGTCACTCCCTCTTCAGGTTCTCTGACCAGCCTCCCTGAGAGTCCCTGGTGGTTACTGCCCTGACAGCCAGGTCACAGGCTCAGGCACTGTTCATTTTTGGTAATGCTTTCTTGCAAAGGAGGAAGAGGAGGATGAGGAGGATGAAGATGATGAGGATGAAGACGACGATGAAGACGAGGATGAAGATGATGAGGAGGAGACAGGCATAGACACAAGTGACAAGGAGGAGGAGCAGGACTCCGAGGAGGGTAAGCAGCTCCAGTGGACACAGCAAGCATCACCTCTGGGTCAGCTGTGGTCTCCCTTTTGCCCTTTGTGAGCTGATTTTGTTCCTTGTGCGCCTCCTTTCACTGAGGGGCAGTTTTACACAAGATAATGCACGGAGATATCTTTAATTATTACTGGTGAGGTTTCCATGATCACTCAGTCAGTGGGTCCCTTTACAGCTCTCCAGCCCCTACCTGATCCCAGCCCAGCCTGGCAGAGGGACACAGGGCTCAAGCCCAGCTAAATGTGTGCTTGTTTTGTGAAACAGGAGTGGCTGGGAGAAGGGACCAGATTTCAGGCAAGGATAATTTGGCTGCTGATAACCCTCTCCTGTCAATCAGTTCCTGCTCTGGAAGGTGGTAGTCTCCACTTTTTAAGGCTGTGTGTAAAAGCAGCAGAAGATCTTAGTGAAAGATACAATGCACCAAGAGACCCATGTGGGCAAGGTGCCAGGCAGCACTGCTCCTGGAACTGCCTGTTGTGTGGTGATTGTTGTAAGCAGCCAGAGACAGGATTTATAAACCTCTGCAAAAGTAAATAAATTGGGAGGCCACTCCTTCCAACCCACCTGCTGCTGTTGATGCTGTTTCCACACCACTTTCACGGTGGAAGGGATATTTGCCCCTGGTTGTTTAATGAAGCCAGAAAGCAGAACTAATGGGAGTTTGTTCTTGTAGATGTAGCAAGTCCCTCGTCTTCCAAGGCTGAAGTTGAATCATCTGATGAAAGTGAGGACTCCTCTGAATTCGAGTCAAGTTCAGACTCGGATGATGAAGATGAAGAGGATGATGATGAAGATGAGGAGGAGGAAGAGGAGGAAGAGGTGGCTGAAGATCAAGGCAGAGAAGCCATGGTTGCTGAGCCAGAGCATGAGCCTGCTGGTCATGAGCTTCCTGATGATGAGAGGGAGACTATTTTGGACCTGTATCCTGTGGATGACTACATGGATGCAACAGGCTTGGGACTTGCCGAGCCAGCTTTGGCAGGGAAAGATGAAGGCAGTGAAGAAATCAAGGCAGGGGAAAGTGAGTGTGGCCAAGTCCCGGGGGCTTCTATTGCTGCTGAAACTCTGAAACACTTGGTTATGGAAAGAGACCAGGAGACAAAACTTGCCCTCTCTCCCATCTGTAGGCCAGGTATGCCCTTCCATGTGCTTTGGAGTTTTGTTGCCACGTTTCCAAGTAAATTTTCTCCCAGTATCCAATATGTATAGGTTTGTATTTCCCTTGTTCTCTTTCTTCTTCCAGTCTTGGCTCTAGGCTAGGGATTATCTGTACAGGGAAAGAGGTCTGTGCTGAACTTTCCTTCCTAGTAAGGAGCTTTACATGAGCCATCTGCTACTAAAAATACTGTGGTTACTGTATCCAGAATCTTATCCTGGGCCAGTTTAGCTGGAGTCCTACAGGAACTGAACAGTTGTCATCGTCGGAGGGTGACTGATCGGGTGGTGTGGTGGCTGAAGCTCAAGATAGAAAAGCCATGGCTGCTGAAACAGAGCAGGAATGTCACTAATGGCTCTTTTTGGTTTTGATATCAAAGCAGTATGGGACAGGGAAGCTGTGTAGGGAAGGTGAGTGGAGTCTCAGAGTTATATTTGGTTCCTGATATTATTTGTGGGGGTTTTTGTCACCTACTCTTTTTAAATGAGTGATACTCTCTAGTTTTCTGGAAGAAGGAAATTGTCTTCAATCAATACAGAGTTGTATTTAACCCAAGGAAATTGGAAACCTTTTACTAGAACAGGAGTGAGATGCATAAAGCTTGAGTAATTTGGCAACTGGGGGGAATCTAAAAGTTAAAATTGGAGCCAACATGAGGGCAGATCTAGTGGGGCCTGCTGTGGAGCCTTGGGCAGCACTGCTGTCTGAGGACTGAGCAGTGTTCTGCCACTTGGAGAGCTGGAAATCCAGTCCCTGCACAGGGTGTCACTCCTTGGCTGCTGCAAAATCTGAGAGTCACAAAGAGGTAACATGTTAAACTGGGCAGGGCAAAGAACTGGTTTTGCACAAATCCTTTCTAGAAGAGGTTGGTGTGCAGAAGGGACATAAATTTGGAGACACCTGCATTTGAGCACCTTGACATGTGTAAGGAGCTTTCCAGGTAAGCTGTGGGAACAAGCTCAAGCTGCAGCATTGTTCTTGAGCAGCTCAGCCCTGTCATACAGGAGTTGCAGGGCTCAGACCCTTCTCCAGCAGCCCTGGTTTGTTCAGCACAAACTGGGGAATGCTTCCCTTCCAACTCGCCAGGCATTTTCACCTCCTTTCATTCTCCCACTTGAAAATGTTGTTTTGAGCTGCCTAACAAGATTCACTGTTGATTCCTTTTGGACCTGGCCCTAAGTGGGTAAATAAACTCCAGACAAATGAGGCTGCTGCAGGGAGAGCAGCATATAAATTGCCTCATTGATGCCATCTGAGTGTCTCCTCATCCATTACAAGGGTTTCCCGTTTCCTTCATGTGTTGTTCAGGAGTGTTCTGCTCCTCCCTTCACCGCTCCCTCCTTGGAGAGCTGAGGGTGCTCCTTGGCCTGCAATTAGTTTAGTTCCCACATTAGAAAAGGTGATAGCTCTGGGCTCTGACAGCTCTGCTCCAAAGTCCTCACCCCACACTCTGCTCATTCCTTTAATGCCTGTACAAAAGGTTGTCAGGGCTTTTGAAAGCAGAGAAACCTTCGTTCTGGTCTGTGTTGTAGCTAATCCTCAAATTAATAGTGCGGGTTTTTTATGGTCCATTAGGAAAGTGTGTGGTGGTGTCTAATTACTCTACACCCTGTGCCTCCAAAATGTAAAGCACTGGAGTTCTAAAGCCTCCCAGTGGAATTGAGCTGTTCTTTAATTGTGGCATCTTAAACATGCCTTTACTAGCAAATGGCAAGTAACCAAGTGCAGGCAAAGCTCCTGATTCTCCTCTCTTTTCTGCTTTCAGAGGAAGAGTCTGAACCCACTTCCATGCTGGAGCCAGAGGTACAGGAAGGTCCAAAGCCTGAATCTCAAGATGAGGAGGCGGCGCTCTGTATCTCTACTCCGGTGGGAGTCTTTGGAGAACCTCTGCCCAGCAAAAGCAGCTTCTTTGGCAAGTCTGAGGAGAGCAGCTTGGAAGCCCGAGTTAAAGCAAAGCCGCCGTCGGCAGCGGAGGAGGACGAGCGGCTGCCCCGCACGCCCGGCCGGGAGGTGCTGATCCACTCGGACACCGAGGCTCTCCTGCTTCCAGCCCACAAGGTGCCATCCTCCGTGCTTCCCTTGCCATCCACTCCCGGCAAGGAAGAATCTTTAGTCCCTCCAGAAAAGTTCCCCGAACAATTATTGGTGACCAAAACGCCCGTGGAAGAGGAGATTCCCAGGACTCCCGGGCGGGACATTTTGGCCAAGTCTTCACACCCCCTTGCGAAGTCACAGAGCACGGACACTGTTCCAGCCACGCCAGGAAGTGATGCTCCCCTTACGGGAAGCAGCTTGACCCTCAGTTCCCCTCAAGTCCCAGGGAGCCCCTTTTCCTACCCATCCCAATCTCCTGGCATTAACAGCGGCATTCCTCGGACTCCTGGCAGAGATTTCAATTTCACGCCTACTTTCCCAGAGGCTGGTGCTACCATTCCTTGCCTTCTGCCTGGCAAGAAACAGTCAGAGGATGAGCTAGAAGACAAAACCTTTAAAGAGCCTCTTGGTGCTTCCCTTACGATCAGCATGAACAGTGTTCCTTCCCCCATCCCCTTTGCCAGCCCCCCACAAGCAGATTTCCACATGGACATGGGTTTGCCACCTGATGAGCCAATACCTGTAGCAGCCCTGCCGTGCATGCATGGAGATGGAAGAATGCCCATTGGGGAGTGCAAGGCAGAAGTAAAACCCGGTTTGCTCTCCCCTGAAGTACCCCCTGGGGCTTCTATTCTTCCTCCCCCACCACCACCTTCTGTTCTTCCCAAAAGGAGGCCGGGTCGGCCGAGGCGGTCCCCACCTTCTGTCCTCTCGCTGGATGTGTACTCGGGCAAAACCATAGAGCCTCCTCCCGTGCCAGTGGCCTTGGTGGAAGGTGCTGTGGGCAAAGAGCTGTTGAGTGGACATCCCGATGCCTACTATGGACTGAAAGACCCTGAAGCCGTCACCCTGGACTTCAGGAATGACGGTTTCCACGAGAAAATAGCAGCTGAGACAGTTGCGGAGAAACTGCCATTTAAGGAACTGGAGAACCAGTGGAATGAAGACTTCAAGGAAGAAGAAGCTCACGCAAAACCTAAGAGGCAGTGGCGAAGGCAGAAGAAGACATCTGAGGAGCTGCCAGTGATCCCTTCCCCCGAGTATTCCCCGCCCCGGCCGCAGTTCCGGCCGCGCTCCGAGTTTGAGGAGATGACAATTTTGTACGACATCTGGAACGGAGGCATAGACGAGGAGGATATCAAATTCATGTGTATCACATACGACCGCTTGCTGCAGCAGGACAATGGTATGGACTGGCTCAATGACACCCTGTGGGTTTTCCATCCTTATATCCTTTCTCACTGGATTGGCAGCACGTGTGAGAGGCACGAGGTGGTGGCTGGGTAGGACTTGAAATGCAAAAGGCTCTTTGTTGGTGGGAGAAGCAGTTGCTTACAGGAATAGCAACTGCTCGGATGAGCAGGGAATTTTAGGCTGTTTTATTCTCTGAAGCTGCAATACAAAAATACTGCAGAAGTGGCTGTTCTTGCTGCACGTTCAGTCTGTGACTGCAGGGACAGTCTGTAGGCACCTCTTCTGGGGAGGTTTCCTTCCTAGTTTGAGAAGCTTCTGTCTGCATCTAACCAGACTTCTTTTCCAGCTTGCCTGTGGAATTTCTAGTCTGCACATACAGAGCTTTCACTTGGAGCTAAAACTTGCTGTAAAAATAATCTCACCATCTGTGCCCTAAACGATGAGTTAGTGGTTCTAGCAGCTTTAACTTGCTTTGAGTTTGAAATACTGATAAAATCAGTGGTTTCTAAGCGGCACATCAGGGCTCTGTGTGTGTGCAGCCACCAGTAGTGATCTCCAGAGCAGAGCCTAAAAGACTGTTCTAAAACCCTCTGAACTCTCCAGTACTGTTTTCAGGAAGGATATACAGGTTTATGTGTTGAAGAAGACAAACACATCACCTTGTGTGTTGCTAGAGATTGTGTGAAGTTCAGCTATCTTCATCCCTTGCTTCCTGCAAGACAGGAAAGCAAAACCAAAAAAGCCCAAACCACCTAAAACAGTCAGTGAAAACTAACAAAACCCATAGTGAAAATAAATCTGTTTCCCTCTTGATAAGGGTTATATTGTAACAGCAAAATTACGCTCACTTTTTAAGCCACTTCAAAATCACCTCAAGTTCATCCTGTGCCACACTGCGTGACAAGTGTGAAAGTACCTGCAGGCTCACCTGCTTTGCAGCAAACCCTCAGCACTCTGGTTTTAAGATCATCACCTCTTGGGTTTTATGGTCCCTCTGCTTCAGTTTTCTGATGTCAAGGATATGTTTTGCCTCACAGGGAGCATTTTTGGGTCAGCCTCAATTGTCGTAGGTGTCATGGCTGTGTTTGTGGGGTGAGCTGGCAGCAGTACAGCTCCACTGTCCTTCCAGGAGCCAAAGCCCTGAAGGTGCCTTCAAACCTGGAGGTTTGTAATGTGTGTCTGAAGGAGCTGATTTCCCAAGGCTGGTGAGAGCAGCATCTCTCCAAGGCCTTTGGGCTGAGCAGCATCTCGGTAGTAATGTTGTTTTTTGCAGCCCCACAAAACCTTCCTAATTTTCCACGCTCCTGGTGTTAGCTCCGTGCAACTGTAGCAAGTTTAGTCTGATATCCACCTCTGGCTGTGTTTCTCCTTGACTTCTTGCCACCTACCAGCTTTTCTACCCCCAAGAAGAAGAAGCGGGATGATGGGATGCGGGAGCACGTGACGGGCTGTGCACGAAGCGAAGGCTATTACAAAATTGATAAGAAGGACAAACTCAAATACCTCAACAATAGCCGAGCTTTTGCAGAGGAGCCTCCAGCTGACACACAGGTGAGGAATCGTCCTCCTCGAGTGCCGGGTGTGAATGGGATTTGGTTTGACACTGTCACACACAGTAGGTGCTTCCTGCCTTCTGCCGAGGAGGGAGGGGAAGCTGTTGTGTCTCGTTGATCATCCTGGGGCTGTAGGGGAAGTGTTAATGTTTGATGTCAGGTGTTCTGTGGTTGATGTGTTGTAGCACAAGGGGCTGCTCACAGGGAGCCTGCGGGGTGTTGGGTCAGCTTTGATCACCCATTTGTCTCTCAGGGTATGAGCATCCCTGCCCAACCTCACGCTTCCACCCGGGCTGGTTCCGAGCGGCGATCAGAGCAACGCAGGCTCCTCTCCTCCTTCACTGGTAGCTGCGACAGTGACCTGCTCAAGTTCAACCAGCTCAAGGTAGACCACCCCCTGCTGCAGATTTTGGACCCAGGGACATCCTTTCCCTTTCTGTGCTGTGGCTAATTCAGGGTTGGGGTTTTGGGGTGTTTTCTTCACGCAGTTCCGGAAGAAAAAACTAAAATTCTGCAAGAGCCACATTCACGACTGGGGCCTTTTTGCTATGGAACCCATTGCAGCTGATGAGATGGTGATCGAATACGTGGGTCAGAACATCAGGCAGGTAAGCTGTGGGTAAAATCTGAGCAAAATCCAGCCCTGGAAGAAGTCTTTGAGTATGACAGCGAGGGTTGGAGTCCTGGGTTGGAGGCATCAGCTCCATGGGCTGGGCAGGGGTTGGCATATGGTTTGGGGGTACAGGGGTGGGATTTTCAACAACCCATGGAAACTGAGCACTCAGGAGAATCCTCTTTAAAAGCCCATCCTGAACATCCATGTTCCCAGTTAGGTCTGTGTTCTCTTGGGGTGATGGGGATCGTTTAAACCCCGTTGCCTGGCACAAGCAGAGCTCAGGGGAGCCTTGTGGAGGTGGCTGCTCCTGGGTCAGCTGTGCAGCGTGGCCTGAGCCTGCCTGGGCTTTCTGCAGGTCATTGCTGACATGCGTGAGAAGCGATACGAGGATGAGGGCATTGGCAGCAGTTACATGTTCAGAGTCGACCACGACACCATCATCGATGCCACCAAATGCGGGAACTTCGCCAGGTTCATCAATCACAGCTGCAATGTGAGTATCGTGTCCTCGCCTCTCATTGTTCCCTGGCACGCTGACAAACCCGGGTGTCCCTGCCAGCCTTGATTGGGGTGCTCAGAAGTGGTGGGGGGTCGCAGGGTTGTGATTAAGTGTTAATGAGCTGCAGCAGCTCAGAGTCTGAAGTAGTGTAAAGAGGTTGGAGAGACCTGAGAAATGAAACGTGCCAGGAGACTGAGTGCACTCAAGAGTCCTCCTGATTGTCTTGGGGGACCCTGATGGACACTGAGCAAGCAAATCTAATGAATATTTCCTTAAAACATACAAAATTTCAGCTGTGGGAACAGTCTCCTTCTAGTGTCCACGTGGGAAAATATTCCCTGCTGTTTCCCCCTCTGCTCTGTGCTGCAGTCTGCACTCAGACTTTCCTGCCTGGCCAAATTGTTAAGCACTGAGCTGCTCTTAACCTGTGACAAATTTGATGGAGCATCATCCAGGCTCTTTTGCTCCACGAAGAAAAATATCCAGAAAGTGGATATTTTGGAGCAGCACAAGGAGGGCTGCTCTGTTCTCTGGCTTCACGCCTCCCTCCCTAGGCTTGCCCTGGGTCCAGGCTCTGGAAGCTGGGACTGTCTCAGGAAAGGACTGCCCTGTTTTATTTTATCTTGGAATAATTGTGTGGAGGCTGGGAAGCCATGGGAACCTACATCATCACCTGTTCTCTCACCCTTCCAGCCAAATTGTTATGCTAAAGTGATCACGGTGGAGTCTCAAAAGAAGATCGTTATCTACTCCAAGCAGCACATCAACGTGAACGAGGAAATTACCTACGACTACAAGTTTCCAATCGAGGATGTAAAAATCCCTTGTCTCTGTGGCTCTGAGAACTGCAGGGGAACCCTGAACTGAACTCAAGGTTTCTCGTCACACTTGCACCTTCGGCCATGTCAAAACTGTGGTAACCAGGTGTGGTTGCACTTTGCCAAAAAAAGAGGAAAAAAAAAAAAACCAACAGAAAAAAGGAAGAAAAAAAATTTAAAAGCAAAAAAATACTTAAAAAAAAAAAAAAAAAAGGAAAAAGAGAAGAAAACCAAGCAAGTTTCGCACTTCTGCCAGGATCACGAGTGAAAGCAAAAAGCGCACACGCTTACGAGGACTGTTCATGTTTCAGGTGCTCTTTCCTTTTCAGATCCAACACGCACACAAAAAGGTGGCTACCTTTTGTGGCATGGTCTATCCAAACACTAGCTTCTCTGTTCAGTCCCTGCAGTAATGCTCCGTAATGGGATAATGGTACCTTTTTTTTTTTTTTAAATTGTTCTTATAAACCTTCATCTTTTCATAAATGCTGCTACCTTTTTCTCATCAGTTTTCGTTGGTTGAAAAAGACATTCAACGTTTAAATGTGAAGCAGAGACTGAAAATGCCATATAGGGTTTGTTGGGAGCTTGATTGGCTGAAATTGCACAGATTTCTCAGAGTAAGCTGTAAATAAATGTAAGGTTGATGTTACAGAGCAAGCCAGAGGCTTGAGGGTGTGTGAATGAGTGTGTGCGTGTGCGTGGGGGTGTGTGTGTGTGGAGATGTGTCCACAGTGAGACTAGAGCTGAACTGTCCTGCCTTTTCGTTAGGGATGAGCCTGAACAAGTCCCCTCAGCCAGACCCCCGGGGGCAGAGTGAGGTCAGCCAGAGCTCAGCTCCCCTCCTTGGGCTCCCCTCTCCTTTCCCATGCCATGCTGGTCCATGGGGGATGGAAACCTCTGCACCTGCGCGTGAGAAACCCTTGGATACTGCAGTCACTAGGAAGAAGTGGAGTCAGCTGTGCAGCTGTAGCATCGTGTGGCCTTTGGGGATGCCCATCCCCTGGAGATGGGCTTGTCTTGCTTGCAGAAGAGGCTGAGATTAAGTAGACAGCTCAGCCCCTGTTTACGCTGTAGAAATCCTGCCCTGCTTGCAAGCAAAGACTGCGGCCCACGTTTGTAGCAGGATTTCCTTCCTGTGGATGGGAAACAGGCTGATGTGTGACTTGTATTCCTTTTTTCTCACTTTCATCTGCGTTTCCCTGCCCTTCCAGTGTTTTACGTGGAGTATTTGCTCTGTCCTTGGATGTGGGAGATGCCTCCTGTGATAGGAGCAAGCTGTGCCCTGCCGCTCTCCTCCCTCTGTTACTCAGTAACTCGGCCTGGGGTGGTCCCATCCCTCCAGAAAATCATGGTAAAAGTGTCCCCGAGAGCAACCCTGTCCCCCCATCTATAGCATGGAAATTAATGCTTCTCTAAATTTGAATGGCACATTTTAAAATTATTTCTCAATATGCTTTGTCCTTGTAGATGTGCTGAGGTGAAGGTTGCAGTTCTTCAAGAAGTTCCATTTAAAAATGGGACAAAACGTCAAAAAATAGTTCTTTGGATGAGATCTGGAAATGTTACACCACCGTTCAGGTATAGACAGGATCAGTTTTTCAATTTGAATTGAATTTCTCCTGCTTTAAAAGTAGAGATTAGTCGTACTAAACCCTTTTTAATTGGCTTGTAAGGGGAAGTTGCAATGTCATTATGAGATGGGAAGATTATCTGCATAACTAAATACCTTCTCCCCACAGAACAAATTGCACAGCTGTATTCTTGTAGCCTTTCCAAACCTCCACCAGCAGAGGTGACAACCTTGCAAAAGAGGTTCCTGGAAGTTTTTTCAGCTGTTCCATGGAATCACCAGGCCTGCACTGCGGCGTGGAGCTTGTGATTTAGGTTAGACCTCTGCCTCTGAATTTCTTCTTCAGACAAAAGGCTTGAGAGAGCAGGAACACACAGACTGCTACAAGCTGCCTTAATGCCACCTGTGTTTCTGTCTGAGGGCGAGCAAATTGTCTCTGAGATTGGACAGTCCATGGTCCATCTCTGCTTTTGTTTCAGTTCAGTTTTGTTGTTTCCCCCCTTCTTTATAAATCTCTCCAGCAACTGGGTGTTGGTGACCCAGAACCTAAAATTGTGAGAAGCACAAGTTTCTGTCCCTGGATGTTGGTTGGAACCGCAGTGATGGCGTTTGGGAGTTAAACCAGCTGCTCAGTTTAGTTGTTATTTTTTTGAGTAAGATTCAGTGTGTTGACTCTCCAGCTGGCATCTCCACAGCTTGGCCTTTGACTTCCAAGGCTTTGGAAATGCACAGAAGTTTCCTGTGTGTCAGAACTGGAGCCCCTGTCCTTGGCCTTCTCCCTCTCTGCTCCATCAAACCAGTGCTTTGATGATGGATTTGGGGGGGTGAGGACACCCCGAATGGCCCAGCCCTGAGAACCTGCTGGCAGCTCTGTGTTTCCCAGCATATCCGTGTGCTCTGGATGGGATCAGCCCCTGCAGTTTGCCTTAATCCTTGGTGAGGAAGGTGGGGAGGAAGGTCACTGTCACCTTCAGGTCTTTCACTGTGTGTTTTTAGGAGCACCAAAGGGATTTGGGTGCCAAAGGCCATGAGCACCTAAATCACTTGGGTACTTCTGAAACTGCCTGTAATCCATCCCCTTTAGGATCCCAGACAAATAATGTGAGATTTTAGAAGAGCTGAGCTTCTGGGAAGAAACAGAGCTGTTGAAGCCACAGCACTTCTGAAAAATCATGTTGGTCTGGTCTCAAAGCCAAACCTGAGGCTTCTCTTTTTTTCCCCATAAATCTTGGCTTGCAGACTCCTGCCTGGGAGATGTTTTGTCTTGGACTGGGAAGCTGCCTGACCCCCAAACAAATCATTTTGTGGTGAGGACTCCCGAGTCTGGTGCAGTGATTTCCAGGGGGGCCCTGTCCCTGCCAGCCCGCGGGGTCTCGTTGGGCCAGGGGAGCCCTGCAGCCACAGATGGGGTTTGGAGATGCCTCAAATCCTTTGCCTTGTGCTTGGCAAGGGGTGGGATGAGAGGAGGGCAGGAGCTGTGTGGTTCACATGCAGCACAGGCTCCCTGGCACCCCTTGGGAGCAGTGACAGAGGTAAAGAGGAACCTCACCAGCACGTGCTGCTCACAGGGACTGCACTGCTTTTGTCCACTGGAAATCCATCCCTGAATTTATTGTCAATTGGAGCCTAAGACAAAAAAAGAGAGAGACATTTACAGTGCTCCCTGCAAAATTCCATCTTGCTGGGAGGAATGACCCAAGAGAACAGAGCAAAATCATGGAAATAGAGCTGAAGCCTTTAGTTTGCAGCTGTGGGAGCTCAGGGTGCAGGTGACTCCGTGCTGGCATCCACAGGATCCGTGTGCTTCACACCTCTCTGCAGCCCCAGGCTGCTCCCAGCGTGGTCTGTGACTCTCGGGGCTCTGGGAGGGGATGGGGGCTCATCTTGCAGTTATTTATGTTGTGTAGAGCAGCTTATTTCTACAAGGAAAGAAAAATCAACCATCATTTTTCAACTCCAACAAATACAGTAGTTTCAGTTCTGGTTTTTGTGACCTTTTTCAGGGATCATTTCAGTGCATTTCTGTACAAAATAAAAATTTAAGGAAAAAAAAGGATTTTGAAGTATAAAAAAAATGCATCTTCTGTACATAGGCGAACTCAAGAATCTTCTCTTCAAACACTGTTTCTTGTAGAAACATGTTGAAATTTTTTTGCTGATTTCTTTGTACTTCAAGAGCATGTAAATAGTTTATTAAAAGTGACTATTGTAATTTGGAGTTCTTTTTAAACAGATTCCAGCTCTAAATCATGTCGAGATGGGGAGGAAGAAGGACTGAGTATAACAAAGGAGCTGGTGGCATTTACAGCTTGTGTCAAGCTTTGTATAATGTAAATTCTGTATAAATACGGGGTTTTTTTGTCAAATAAATAGATGAAATTAGAAGCATTAAGAAACTGAAGACAAAAGATTGCCAAGTCAAGGCTTCTTCTTTCCCCCCCTCCCTCAGTCTGAAACCTAATGTGCAAAATCTATTTATTTCAAGCGAGGAAATGTGTACAGTCTAATAGACACCCTAAAATGTATTTAAGCGAATTTGCAACTGGATTTTTTCAGTTTAATATTTGTTTTGTTTTTATGAGTTTCCTCTTTAATTGCCAATGTAGGATTTGTCCAAGTGGAAAGAAACACATCAAGAAGGACACTCTAAAACAATGGGGCAGTTTTGAAGCAAAGTGGAAGAACACCCAGCTCCCAATTCTTGCAGTTTTTCTGGTTGTTTTAATTCCCAGCGTGGAAATCAAGGGCCTCCTTTAAAAGTAGGCAGGTCAAATGGTTTGCAATAAATTAAAAAAAAAATCTTTTTTTTTCCTAAGTTCCTTTAAAAAGAACAACAACTCTGCTTTGAAGATTTAGGATTTCTGCTTTTTCTTTCTTTAAGCAAATTTATAAATTTAGGGATGTTTTGTGCATATAGAATCTGTCACCAGTATGTATCTTGTTTTGAAGAAAGTGTTTTTGTTGTGGATGTGTCATGCTGTATATATTTGTTCATATTTTTGTGAATTGAATACTATGTACCATTGTATTATAGTAACTTTTATAAAGCAAACCATAAATATACTGACTTTTCTTACAGAAAAATTATGTTGTGCTTAATATATTACCAGGGCAGCTTTTTGCTCTTAGACCTGTGCTGGGAGCTGTGAGAGGTCAAGGAGGCAGATCCAGAACAAGAACAGTGCGAAGAGCTGATTTTTCAGCAAAGTTTACTGAAATTATTAATTCTGGTGAGCAGGAAATGAATTTAAGCAACATTATATTGCATGGAAGAAATATGTGAGTGATTCGAGTCTATAAACTTTAAGAAATGTCTCAGTATTAACAATCTTGCCAGCCCTGAAGAGCTGAAGCCGAGCTCTCCTGACAGTGAACCAGGAGCCCCAAACATGTCCAGCCTCGGCAGGTGAGGGGTCCCTGCTCCTCCAGCCTCTGCCCTGGGTTGCTCTCAGTTCATATCCTTTTTTTATTTATTTCTTTTTAACTTCGTGGAGGGAAAATCCCTTAACCAGCAGGTGAGGTATCAGTGATGTGCGAGGCTGTTGTGACCAGAGGCTCTTTGGTTTCTTTCTTTTCAAATCAGTTTATTCAAATTGCCAGGGGTAGAACTTGGATGATCCTTGTGAGTCCCTTCCAGGATATTCTAGGATTGTATGAAATCTGGATTGGTTCTGCTCCCTGGGATCCAGAGAAGGGGGTGCTGGGAGGTTTGGCCCATGTGCCCCCCACAGTGGGTGGCTGCTGCTGGTGGGCTGTGGGGGGGTCAGGGTGGCCTCTCTGAGCTTTTATTTAAAAAGAAATAACCTGGAGCAGGGACCAGGCTGATGGAGGAGGAGGTGGAAGAGACAGGACAGAGGCTGCAGGTGACTTTCCCAGCTCAGCTCCTGGGTTCCACAGGTGAGCACAGGACAGGGCTGCAGGGCAGCCACGCCTCGGGGCTCAGCCTGGAGGGGCTGGGGGAGGCACTCGTGTCCCAGGGGCTTGGGCTGCTCCCATGCTGGGGAACTGGGAGCAGGGGGCTTTGGAGGGTGGCTGTGCAGCAGTGGGGAGACCCCAGGGTGTCCTTCAGCAGCTGGGCTGAGGATTGTGGATGGGGGAGTGCTGGATCTGCAGCCCAGGGAACACAGGGATTCCCCAGGCACTCGGGCCGCGTCAGAAAAGGGATTCATTGTGTTGGGGAGGAATTCCCTGTGCAAAGGACAGTGACACCAGAGCAGCACCCAGAGGGGACTGTGCACATGCAGCCGGGATCTGAGCCAGGAATCGCTGCCAATGCCAGCACTTGCTGCTTGAAACATGGGAGAAACCCCAACCCATCATTAATGCAGGAATTTACAGGTATTAGAGCAAGACTGTGTTGCCTGGGGAAGGCTGAAATATGTAAATACAATTAATTCTCATTCAAGAGTATTGGAGCTACCCTAAAACTGTGTTTATTCTCAGCAAATTCAAATTCAAGATTGAGTCTAAAAGCAATTAAACCAAAATCTTACAAAAGGAGATGCACAGAGAGGCAAACGCCTCCGTGCTTTCGCGGTTTCCCGTGTAGCTAAAATTAAAACTTTGGATGGACTACATTTGAGCACTCCCAGTTGTTTCTTCTGTCTTCTCTCTAGCTGCATGTCTTTGGCACGTGCCTTAAATCTGCCCTTTGTTAAGAATTCCACGGTTTGGATCAGACTAAGCTGCTTTTTGAGAGTGTGTTTGCTATTTTCCACACCCTATCTCCCAGGAAGTCGACGAAGGGCAGTGCCAGGGCTGAGCTGGGAGAGGTGTTGGATCCTTTAACATTGTCCAACTTGGCAGTGGCTTCCCTGGGTTCGTGGCACTCAAGTCTGGGCTATTTACCAAAACATCGGGTGTTTCCCAGTCCTTTTGGGAGTCAGCTCCTTAGGGGCGAGGGTGGCACTTCCTGCCATCCTCTACATGTGCTTGGTCTCCCCGTTGGGCTCCAGGATAGTCAGGTTTCCTCTGGCATCCTGATCCATTTCTATGGCTTCAAACAGAGACTTGAAGTTCCCGGCGCCGAAGCCCTGCGGAGACGGCAGCGTTACGGACCCGGGGCTTGGTGGCCCCGAGGGCTCACGGCCAGGATCAGCGGGAGATCCTCCAACCAACCTGGTGGTTGTGCCTCTGGATCACCTCCAGGAAGACCGTGGGTCTGTCTTGAACTGGTTTGGTGAAGATCTGGAGCAAGTAGCCTTTTTCATCGAAATCCACCAGGATTTTCAGTTCCTGGAGAAAAGAAACGAGGCGACAGCTCGAAGACCCACAGAGGAGCAAGTGGGGCTCTCTGTGTCACTCACATCTCTGCAAAGCACTTCAGGGAGCTGGTCCAGCCCTGGGCAGGCCTTTTCCCTCTCTGACTCACCGCCAGCTTGTCAATGTTCTCCTTCACTTTGATTTTGGCAGTTTTGAGCCTCTCCCGCAGCAGCTGGTAGTAGCTGGAGGGCACATCCATGAACTGCATGCCCCGCTGCTTCAGGTTGGTGATCTGCAAGGCAGGGGGACCCAGCGGGGCTCAGTCTGGGAGTGGTTTGTGCCTTTGCAGTGCCTCCCTGGGCTGTTAATCCTGGTTGTAAAACAACCACGGCACAAAGCCTGTTTGCTCTGTGCCCTTGTACCCCGACAGGGTCATGGTCCACCACTGTCCTGTGATGAGCACCGTGCCCAGAGCTGGGGCAGGACGGGCTGGGGCAGGGGGATCCAGGTCAGGGGGATCCCAGGGCAGGGGGCTCCCAGGGCAG